>CM061138.1:156808416-156936109 GCA_030789695.1 Scilla litardierei | reverse complement strand
GATACAATCATGGATGGAAGGCACCCAATCCACGCAAGCGCCGCCAAGGTCGGACCACGAAGCAAGGGTTGAAGAGTTCATGGCCGAACAAAAGAAGTTTAATGCAAAATTGACGGCCCAACAAGATTTCCTCAACACCGTCTTGGCACAGTTATCAGAGCAACTCGTATTGCTCAATAATACCAATCAACAATTGCCGGCTCAACCGGAACAAAACCCACGAGGCAACACCAGGGACATCAATGCGGTTGTGACGGCGACTACAATAGGCGGGAAGGACACTACTCCTGCCATGATTCAAGCTAAGGAGCCGAGGGAAGAAATTTCGTTTGATGAGGAACCACGCAATGCAGAGGAGGACCCAAAGGCGTCGAGCGATCGTGAAAAATCTGAAGTAGAGAAGCCACGAGAGGAGCGAGCTTATATGCCACTGGTACCATACTCACAATGGTTGGCAAAGGCGAGGATTGAGAAAAGGCTCGTCAAATTTCTGGAGTATTTGCAAGGTGTGAGCTTGAACATTCCATTCTTGGACGCAATCATCGAAATTCCGTCCTATGCAAAGTTTCTAAAAGATTTGATCGCGGGAAAGAAGCGAAAAGAAAGGATCATGCTCGCTGAGCAAAGTACATGGTTTACTACAAAATAAGAAAGCACCGACCAAGTTCAAAGATCCCGGTAGTTTTTGAATTCATTGCACGCTTGGAGGAGTCTCACTTCAGAAAGGTTTAGTAGATTTGGGAGCAAGCGTGAGCCTAATGCCCTTCACGATGTTTAAGAAATTGAATACAAGAACCAACCTCAAGGCCACAGACATGAAGATACAACTTGCCGATGGGCGAATCACTAGGCCGGTGAGGATTGCCGAAAACATACTACTACAAGTACCGGGTGGACTCTGCTTGCCAAGAGACTTCGTGGTGATGGATATTAAGGAGGAAGGTGATACATCGCTGATTCTTGGACGTCCTTTCTTAGCCACCGTCGGAGTGATTGTAGATGTGAGGGAAGGAACCATGTCATTGAACGTCAGCAATATTGAAGTTGAGCTCCATATTCCGAAGGCAAAGAAGCATATGCCTTGGCCAGAGGACATGGACTACGTGGACCTCCTCGACGAGGTGATTGACGATGCCATGCTATTTGCCATCGGGGCCAAGCACGATGACGGCCTCGAAGATGACCAACTTATCGAAGAAGGCGAAATGATGGGAGACCCGTCGGACCCTCTTACGGATGAAGAGAAGGACGACACTGATGTCGTCAAGATTAGAGAGCTATGCAAGCTCTCTACGGCGAAGCATACGAAGAAAGCTCCACCGGACAACAAATCTTCGTCGTCGGCCAAGAAGAAGGATGTCAAAAGCTCAAGCTTGGAGAACTCACCCCCCACTACTACCCATGATGAAGGGGAGCCGAGGAATGCCGAAGAAAATCAACAACTAAACCTAAGCGGCCTTCCCGGCAAGGTTGACGCGTGCATCTCACATGCACCAAACATCGAGCTTTAATCGTGAATCTTAAGGGGTCGAGCTCAAGACCTTAAACGAGCGCTTGTCGGGAGGCAACCCAACGGTTCTATCTCATTTTTTAGTTGAAATTTTCTTTTTCTTTTTGTTTTAGATCTTTATTAGTGTTTAGAGTCAAGTGTCAAAGATAAACCTGAGAACGGACATCAATTTTCATTTCAGTAGAAGGAGAATAGGAGACCATATGAATGAAGGATGACCATTGCATTGGGGAGCATTCCATGGATGTGCTCAAATGTCAAAAGAAGGAAGAAACTGACGAGGAAAAGAAATCAGAAAGTGAAGAAAAAACAGAGAGTTGGAGCTGAGAACAGCAGCCCATTGGTCGAGTGACATTGTCACTCGACCGAGTGAAGACCCTACTCGGCCAAGTAGGATACTGATCAGGGAAGATTCGAAAACCCCCTCTCTATTAATTACATACCACTCAGCCGAATGACTTTGTCACTCGACCGAGTGAACCAGACACTTTCAGCACTTAAAAAGCTCTAAATGGCCTATCCACTCGGCCGAGTGACTTTTGTCTACTCGGCCGAGTCGGAACTTACACAAAAAATTTTAAAATTTTTTATAAACTGAGGCCACTCGGTCGAGTGGTCACCGCCACTCGGCTGAGTGACTTACCCTATATAGTTAATAGCTTGCGGCCCCAAATCAAAAATTCCCAAATTCTCGAACCGACAGCCCGAGCTTCCCCCAATCTCCCGAGCATCCGACCCCATCACCCGAGCCGTCCTCACCCATGCCCGAGTGGCGCAACCCCACGCCGGCCACACCGCCGTCTAGTCACCACCGGGGCTGCCTCCATCGCCGCCGATTGCCCCCTAGCCCTAATTTCCCCTTTTCTCGCAATCTACATTTCGTAAGCCCTATTCCACCCCGAATCGAAATTAAACTATATACACACCTATTTCTCTTGATTTTCTCCAAACTTTATTGATATTAATTACTAATTAATCAATTTGTGTTTCAGGATAGCTTGGGGGAGAATTAGGGGCAGATTCGGAGCTTCTCGGAGGAGGCGTGTCTTTGCTCTTACCGCTTGCTTGGGGTCGCGTCGTGCTCTGGTATATTCGCTCCTTTTTATTAGCACTTCACGTTGGTTGGCACATCTCACGGCACTACCATGCCCCCACGCACTAGGTCGTGTTCGCGGGTGCCCGCCTCCAAGCGGAGGAGGACGAGCGAGCCTGGCTCTTCCTCCGCTAAAGCGGACTCCCTGCCACCTAGCCCACCACCACCCACACTTCTGTCTCCTACCGCACCCATTCCACCCCCACTGGCATAGCCCGTCCCAGCTTTCGATGCACACTGCGTCAGATTTGAAAGAATCTCCCATCGATCGATTGTCCTCTCTAGGTTTGCACACATTGCATATTTAAAGCGCCTAGGGGTGTTTGAGAGCCTACTCCAGTTGTATGACAATGTGGGGTGGCGTGATTTTCTGTCAATATCGGCAGACACCTACGTCTGACCGACACTCGAGGTCCTGAATTCTATCCATAGGACTCCAGGAGGTTGCACGTTTCGTCTGGTGGGACTGTTATATTGCACCACCTTGATCTCCACACTCATTACTTGCATTTCCATCCCATTTTCTTTCATTTTCATCCTTTATCATGCATGCATCTTCACCCACCCACCCCTATCATGTCTCTCCGTGTGCCACACTTAGCACATTGAGGACACTGTGCAGTTTATCTTGGGGGAGTGAGTGTCTCACGCACTCTACGTTCTCTTTATTTTTATCTTCATTTTTTCCACCTTTCTTTATTTTCCACTTATTTTCACCCACTTTTTCATATTTTTCCTCATGCATCACGTTTTCTTATTCTTGTGTGTGCTGCATATGTATAGTAGTTCTTATTTTTCCTTTATCCATATTTCTTTTATTCTTTTTGCTAGAGATGAATTTTCTGTGATGACGCTGACTTGGAGTTAGCTTACTTTTATATGCATATTCTCTTGATATGCCATCGTTTTTATTTCAGATATCATATGCTATACGTTGCTATGCATTCGAGAATAGTAACCTGCATCTTTATCATATGATTGTGAATGAAATTCTACCATTAACTGAGTCTGAAGATTTATATTGTATACTTTTCATAGAAAACATACCAATCTTCATGCATTGATTGCCTAAATTTGGAGTACTGCTTTGTTGTCTGCTATCACTTCTATTTGCATGAAACTGTAGCTCACCTTCCCGGTTAATTGAATGTATGCCTTTTTGATATAACTGGATTAGTTTACTTTCTGAATTCAAACTAAGTAGATTACATTACCCTGCTGAAAGCTGTCATGCACATCAAAAGAGCGAACTGAGCGTTAAATATTTTTCTTTCTCCACATGTCTTGAACTTCATTTCTATACTTAAAATCATCGGTGAATCTCCCTTTAGCAAATCTTATATTGGCATCTTCCTCTTGCTATAAAGTCCAATCTCCAATACCCCAAAATCAAAAGAGAAAAAATAATACATGCATATCTCTCTATCTTTGATTTGGGATTGTTATTGTGTATATTGGTCTAAAAGGAAAAAAAAAGAAAAAAAAGAGAAAAAGAGAAAAGAAAAACAAAAAAAGAAGTTCGGCTGTATATACCCAATCCCATCTCTTTCTTTCTTTCTTTCTTCCATCTTTTATTTTCCTTGGAGTTTTAAAAAATGGGGAAAAGTCGTATTGTTCAATTCGATGCCACCACGCTTTTAGATAAGCTTGGGGGAGAGGATCCAATGATGTGTGTGAGAGTGACCACTTGTCTGTGCATGATGACCTAAGCTAGGTAATTTTTTATATTCAGGGAGATTACTTGGAGTATTACGAAGTCCATGAATTGAAATTTGGCATGCATTTCATGAATACCATTTCTTTCTATTCTTATTGCTCTATAATGTGTGATGCCTCTTATACTCCAAATAAAAAGCGATCAATTGAAAAGTGTGCAATCTATGATTATGTATATTACTTTGGATGCCTCAGACGATGCTAATTCTAGAATGATTTCATATTTCATATCGTTTTGATATTCTTGGTTTCTATATCGAATGCATTTATATATGATCATGATATCGAGATAAAAATCTTTGGCATGTTTTATTCGTCGTGTGCTATTTGAGTAAGCAGCTCCACGCCCTGAGAAAATGATCTAGCACCTCCCTCTTCGTTTTCTATTCTATCTTCTCCTTCCCTTTTTCCTTATGTTTACCCGCCGAGTTCGCCTTTTTACTCATCTTCCTCGAGGACGAGTAAGAGGTAAGCTTGGGAGATTTTGATCGCTCCTTATTTTACACCTTTTTTCTGCATGTTTGCATGTCATTTAGATTGCCCATATTGCTTTTTCATGATTATTCGATGATGTCGCATTGCTTTTCACTATTTCTTGTTTTTGTCGGATTTCAGGAAATATGGAGCGATCTGGAGCATAAATGAGATCATGGGACTTTCACGCACACTGGAGCACTGCCTGTGACCCTATCGAGGAGCTATCAGCGCTAGATGATGAGCGGAAGAAGAAGTTCGATAGAATCGACGAGGAGGCAAGGAGGAGAAGACAGGACTCCAGAAACAGCCCACTTGGCCGAGCAGACAGCTCACTCGGCCGAGTGAAGGAACGTACTCAGCCGAGTACAACGGATACATGAGCACATGTAGTCAAAGTCCACTCGGGCGAGTGAAAGATCTCACTCAGTCGAGTGAGGAAGCCCACTCGCCCGAGTACGACATGGTTTTCCTTCTGAGATCTCAGCTGACTCTCTGAAGTTTGAAGAAGATCAGCAGAAGACTCACTCGGCCGAGTGAGAAAGCCCACTCGACCGAGTAAAGAACTCCACTCGGCCGAGTGGAACAGAGCGACAGACCCCCAAAACTCCCAATATCTCTGTGTTTCTTTGGGTCCGTCACTCGGCCAAGTGACATGTTCCACTCGGTCGAGTGGCGCAGTCTACCTGTATCGCGAATTAGGGGTTTGGGCTGCGCTGGGGGCAATTTGTCAGGATTTTCTTGCCGACTTTGGCCTGTATTTAAGCTAGTTTTCTTCCTAGTTTTAGGAGAGACCTGAAAATAGTTTTTGAGCATTATTCTAATTAAAATCCTCAGCTGGAGATTGAAGATTGGAGATTTGGTTTGTTCTTTCTATCAAAATTTCTAGTTTTTGTGAATTGTTTTCTCTTAACTATGAATTGCTCTATATTTTTATTTGTTATTTCTGTGATTGCCATGATTAATTGCTAGTAATCCCGCCGTTCTATGGCATGGGGATGAACCCTATGGATCCGATTTTAGAATTGTGCTGAATGAATTAATATGTTGCTAGGATTGATAGACTGTTGGGTTATGATTGATTTACTACGAGTAGCTAGGGATTTCTATCGATTGGGGTTTGCAAGAGATTGGATTTCAATCGATGGGAAGGCCTAGATATTCGATTTAGGTTTATAATCGAGATTCTCTAGACTTGGTTTGCAAGAGATTGGACCAAAACTAGGATGTTTATTATAAATCTATAGTCATATTCATTTGCAAGAGATTGGACGAATACGAGCTATCATAACCTAGATCATGACTCAAGTTTGCACGAGGGTGGGTCCTAATCTAGGTCGCTATAGACAAGAATAGCGCGAGAGCGTGAGCTTGGTTCTCTATTCAGTTACGACTAGTTCACCTCAATTCAAGCCTTGCAACATTGAGATTCACGATTCATAGAGATGAATGACGATCTGTAGTGGGGATTTCCTGGCCTTAGACGCTTTTATTATATAGAATTCAATTTGTTAATTGAACGGCAGTGACAACATTCTCGAAACCATTCCATTCTACCACCAATAGATAGGTGATTAAAAAAAGTACCGTCATTTGTCCTCCCTATGTTCGATACCCGCTCGCCACTACACCATGCGCTTGCGAAAAGACTACAGTTGTTTTCCGGGTGTATATCCGGGCGCGATCAAGTTTTTGGCGCCGTTACCGAGGAGGCGACAGTATTTTATTTTATTTACTTAGCTATTTCTTTTTATTTTATTATCTTCACTCTTTTATTCCTCTATTGTGCTAACAATTCTATCTAGACTCTCTTTTTCTGTGCATGTACACGAGATCGAAGGTGCCCCAAGATGAAATATTATTCGACACTGAGATCGAGCGTCTGGCAAGGAGGCTTAGAGCTGAGATGAGATTTGCTATAGAGGAAAATCAAATGGCCCCGCCAGAAATACCCGAGGAGCTAGCAGCTCGTATGGCTAGGCTTTTCTCCATCCAAGATAGGCTACGGCCCAAGACCACGTCTACCACCTCTTCTATAGTCATGTCGGAGTTGGCGGCCGACAAGAACTTTTAGCTAAAGACAGGACTTGTAGTGTTGATGCAACAAGACACATTCCATGGAAACTCACAAGAAAACCCGCACTACCATCTGCAATCGTTCTTGGCTAAATGCGCCACCTTCCGGATGCCTGGCGTGTCAGTTGACGCTATTCGACTGCGCCTCTTCCCGTTTACCCTTTGAGATAAGGCATTGTATTGGTTGAGGACGCAAGCCGAGGGGATCTGCACCACTTGGGATGAGCTGGCAAGCGCATTTGTCAACAAGTTCTATCCGCCATCCAAGACTATTAAGATACGAAGTGCACTGATGTCCTTCAAGCAAGGCCCTCAAGAAACTTTATACTAGGCGTGGGAGCATTTCAAGGATCTACAACACCAATGCTGTAAGGATCGCCTTACCCTTGCAATACTAACAACACACACTAAGGGGGGTGAATAGTGTAATGGCAATAAAATTGTCCAATTAAAATTTAACTTGCAAATGCGGAATTATAAATGCAAGAGGAATTAAAAGACACAATCAATCCAAACGCAAACACACAGTTTTACCATGGTTCCCCAAACTTGGGTACATCCATCCAAACCAATATTCACTATATTCCCACACAGAGAAGTGAATACAAATCTCACAAGGAGATACCCCACAAAGAGGATTTATGCCCTACACAAGGACCCAACCAATCCTACACGAGGATCAAGACTCCCACACAGAGAATCACTAACTCCCACTCAGAGAATTAGGGTTAGCCCTACACTAGGACACTAAACTCCCACAAAGAGAGTTACTCCCACAAAGAGAGTTATTCCCACAAAGAGAATATCCTAAGTCCCACAAAGAGACAACCTCCCACAAAGAGAGAAAGTTCTAATTCCCACAAAGAGGATTAGAGACACAAATTACACCAAGTAAAGTAAATACTCTTACATATGCCTTGAGATGCTTACTCATGAATGGATGCAAGGCATGGAAGAGGATCTCCAAGTGTTGAGATATTCTTGAGAGCACTTGGATGAATTCCCTTGAGCTGGACTTCAATGCATGAAGATGAATGAGAGCTCTTGAGAGGGAATTGAGGGAGTTTGTGCGTTGCTTAAGGATCTCTTGAGATATTCAATAGCATCAAGAAGTATAAGAGATGGCAGCACACTCATATATATAGGAACCCTATATCAAACCCCAAAACCCAAGAAAACAACCAAAGAATCAATTCTGCAACAGCTAGAAACTGGGAGAAAACGACAGGAGCAGTCGACTGAAGATCAAAAGACAGTCGACTGATCAACGGCTAGAAAATATCCAACGGCTATAATCTGAGCCAGGACTGTCGACTGATGAAGTCGATACAGTCGACTGTAAACAGGACAGGCGCCTGTTAATCCTTCAGCAGACGACTGCTGCAGGGGATAGAATAAAACAGAGAGCTGCACGTTTTCTCCAGTTAAGCACACAGGCGACTGATGTCAATAATACAGTCGACTGTCTATTAGTCGGGCGACTGTAAAACCTTAATCAGTCGTCTGCTTTATAAGAAGGAGAAACAACAGAGAGATGCAGAGAATGCACTTACGCTATACAGTCGACTGATGACCAATCTACAGGCGACTGTAAATATACAGACGACTGTAAACTGACCAGTAGTCGACTGTGCGTAAAGCTCAAGTTTGAGTCAATTGAAATGTTGACTTGAGCTGTACATATCAGGCAACGGTAGAAGGATCTACAAGCGACTGGAAATCACCCATTCGACTGTGTTTCCTTCAGCAGGCGACTGATGGAAAGACAGAGATTCCAAATGAGTCTTTGGACAGAGTGAACCTAATAGGTTGGATTCTATGATAATCCTAAGGCTCACTAAGATGGTTGAATTCATATGCATGAATGAGTAAACCATCTAACAAGGCATTACATTAATCCTAGACTCAAAAGAGAGAGAAAGCAATAAAGTAAATTACATGGATTACAATGCTTTCCTTAGAGTCTAAGTCTTCAATCTTGATGCCTTGATTGTTCTCCATCATCTCCAAGCTTTGGCACTCCTTGAGTCCAAGATTTGGCTCTTCTCCATTTGATGTCCATCCTTGCACCAAATGATTAGTCTCCAAGAAAGATATTCTTGAAATAAAACTGAGAGACTAAAACATGAGAGTCATTAGCAACAACATAATGTTGTGATCATCATCAAAATAAGATTGGTATGAAACACCAATACTCAACAAACGCCCCACCATTGCATTGAGCCATGGGAGCTTGTGCACAACGGATTGCAACCGAGCACAAAGAGAATAATTGATGCAACCGCTAATGGAGCTATCTTGTCAAAAACACCAGATGACGTTACGGCCTTACTTGAGGAAATGGCTTCGAATAATCAGCAGTGGGCCAACGAAAGTGGACATTCTTCGTGATCCCTGAAGCCAACAAGTATTTATGAAGCAAATGCAGTGGCAGAGCTTTCTACAAAATTTGATTCTCTTCACAAAGTCATAGAGAGATCGAAAAAGTTGGTTAGTGAACCACATGGAGCCCCCACCGTTTCTACACCGGGAGGAAGCATGAGCGACGATCAAGCCCATATTGTGTTTGTTGGAGGGGAGCAAGGAGACGGAGCTATGGAACAAGCCCAATATGTTGCGAGTAGTACCGATTATTGGGTGAACCCGGCTACAAGGGGTCACCCCAGATTTTCATGCGCCAACAATGAAGGAGCCTTGAATCCACCGCCGCAACAATCACAAGCCCGGCCTCCACAACAACCACAGTATCAACAAAGGGCATCCCAACAACAAAACTACCCACCGAGGCAGCAAGCGGGGCCATATAGACCCCCGGGATACAATCAAGGATGGAGGGCACCCAATCCACCGCAAGCGCCGCCAAGGTCAGACCACGAAGCAAGGGTTAAAGAGTTCATGGCCAAACAAAAGAAGTTTAATGCAAAATTGACGGCCCAACTAGATTCCCTCAACACCGTCTTGGCACAGTTATCGGAGCAACTCGCATTACTCAATAAGACCAATCAACAATTGCCGGCTCAACTGGAACAAAACCCACGAGGCAACACCGGACACATCAATGCGGTTGTGGCGGTGACTACAAGAGGCAGGAAGGACACTACTGTCGCCATGATTCAAGCTAAGGAGCTGAGGAAGAAATTTCGGTTGATGAGGAACGGGGCAATCCAGAGGAGGACCCTAAGGCACCGAGCGATCGTGAAAAATCTGAAGTAGAGAAACCAGGAGAGGAGCGAGCTTATATGCCACAGGTACCATACCCACAACGTTTGGCAAAGGCGAGGATTGAGAAAATGCTTGTCAAATTTCTTGAGTATTTGCGAGGTGTGAGCTTGAACATTCCATTCTTGGACGCAATCATCGAAATCCCGTCATATGCAAAGTTTATAAAAGATTTGATTGCGGAAAAGAAGCGAAAAGAAAGGATCATGCTCGCCGAGCAAAGTATGTGGTTTACTAGAAAGGATAAAGCTCCAACCATGTTCAAAGATCCTGGTAGTTTTCGAATTCCATGCACGCTTGGAGGAGTCCCACTTCAGAAAGCTTTAGTAGATTTGGGAGCAAGCATGATCCTAATTCCCCTCACAATGTTCAAAAAATTGAATACGTGAACTGACCCCAAGGCCACGGACATGAAGATACAACTCGCCGATGGGCGAACCACTAGGCCGGTGGGGATTACCGAAAACATACCACTACAAGTACCGGGTGGACTCTGCTTGCCATGCGACTTCATGGTGATGGATATTAAGGAGGAAGGTGATACGTCGCTGATTCTTGGACGCCCTTTCTTAGTCACCGCCGGAGTGATTGTAGATGTGAGGGAAGGAACCTTGTCCTTGAACATCGGCAATATTGAAGTTGAGCTCCACATTCTGAAGGCAATGAAGCATATGCCTTGGCCAGAGGACGTGGACTACGTGGACCTCCTCGACGAGGTGATTGACGATGCCATGTCATTTGCCATCGGGGCCAAGCACGATGACGGCCTCAAAGAGGGACAACTTACCGAAGAAGGCTAAATGATGGAAGATCCGCCGGACCCTCTTATAAATGAAGAGAAGGACGATGCTGTTGTTATCAATATTAGAGAGCTATGCAAGCTCTCTACGGCGAAGCATACGAAGAAAGATCCATCGGACAAAAAATCTTCGCCACCGGCCAAGAAGAAGGATGTCAAAAGCTCAAGCTTGGGGGACTCACCCCCCACTACTACCCATGATGAAGGGGAGCCGAAGAACGCCGAAGAAAATCAACAACTAAACCCAAGCGGCCTTCCCAGTAAGGTTGACCCGTGCATCTCACATGCACCAAACATCGAGCTTTAATCACGAATCTTAAGGGGTCGAGCTCAAGACCTTAAACGAGCGATTGTCGGGAGTCAACCCGACGGTTCTATCTCATTTTTTTAATTTTTCTTTTTGTTTTTGTTTTAGATCTTTATTAATGTTTAAAGTCAAGTGTCGAAGAAAAACCTGACAACGGGCAACATTTTTCATTTCAGGTGAAGGAGAATAGGAGACCATATGAATGGAGGTTGACCATGGCATTGGGGAGCGTTCCAGGGATGCGCTCAAACGTCAAAAGAAGGAAGAAACTGACAGGGGAAAAAAAATTAGAAAGTGGATCAAAAACATAGAGTTGGAGCTGAGAACAACAGCCCACTCGGCCGAGTGAAGACCCTACTCGGCCGAGTAAGATACTGATCAGGGAAGATTTGAAAAACCCCTCTCTGTTAATTACATGCCACTCGGCCGGGTGAATTTGTCACTCGACCGAGTGAACCAGACACTTTCAGCACTTAAAAAGCTCTGAGTGGCCTATCCACTCGGTCGAGTAACTTTTGTCTACTCGATCGAGTGATAGTTCTACTCGACCGAGTCGAAACTTACACAAAAAATAGTAAAATTTTTTATAAACTAAGGCCACTTGGCCGAGTGTGGGTCACCGCCACTCGGCCGAGTGTGTGGGTCACCGCCACTCGGCCGAGTGACTTACCCTATATGGTTAATAGCTCACGGCCCCAAATCAAAAATTCCCAAATTCTCGAACCGACAGACCGAGCTTCCCCCAATCGCCCGAGCATCTGACCCCCTCGCCCGAGCCGCCCTCACCCGCGCCCGAGTGGCGTGACCCCATGCCGGCCACGCCGCCGTCTAGTCGCCGCCAGGGGTCTAAAGGTGATGGAGCAGATGAGGCTGAAGGAACGGTAGTGTCAACTAGAGGTACTGACGAAGAGGAGGGCTCAGAAATATCTTGCCTCTTCTTGGCTGCAATCTGCAGAGCTGAAGATGACTACAGCTTAGCAGACTCATCGAAGAGAGGACCCAGAGGAACTTACTCATAGGATGCAAGGTCAGTCTTGAAATGACGAAAGACATGGGTCAGTATGTAGCTGTATGGGAGGTGAGACATGGTAGGGGTGATCTCAACATGGTCCATCCTTTCTAAAATGACTCCAGCCCAGTTCACATCCATGCCAGAAAAGATGGCATCCATGCACTTCAGGATGTCATTGGAAGGCTGATCTGAGGAGCCAGATTTAGGAAGGATGTTGGATTTGACAACGTGGTGGACTACCCAGCCATGTTTGGAGAATGTGAAAATCTTCACCCCAGAGGTGAGAATAGGAGGAATGACTCTAAACATGTCCTGGAGGACGGCTTGATCAAATTCTGAAACATTGGAGATACTAATGTCAGTTGGAAGGGCTCCTGAAGAGGAAATGCGAAGCATGGTACCTAGAAGCTTGGGGTCGAGCTTGATGGAGGTACCATAAACAAAAGTATTAATAACCATAGTATCATTATACTCACCATGAATGTGGTTAGCATAAAAGAGTTTTACTAGCATAGGGTATGGTTTGGGAGAATCAGAGGGTGAATGACAATAGAGATCAACAAGTTTGGTCGTGGTCAGGAGCTGAGATAAATTTTCAGCCTGAAAAGCTAAAAATACAATGAACATCTTCTTCAATAATTTGACATTCTGAAGAGCATTGAACTTCCATAGTCACTTTTCATCACGACAAGTAGGGACAGAGGCTGAAACAGAGGAAGTGGTTTCAGGCCGATCTTAGGCTCAAGGTTCATGATTTTTGGGTTTGGCCTGAGCTTGAACTAGGGGTTCGGCAGGGGTTGGGCAGATGAAATACGAGGTTATTTGTGCTTACAGAGAAGTGGCTCAGGTTCAGGTTCACTAGCCCATGATTTATCGGAATTAGAGGCGGACTCGATCAGAGGAGAGGGAGACCTAGCCCGTTTCATATGGACTTTGGAAGGAGTGGGTTTCGAACCCCTAATCTTCTTCTCCTCAGGCTTCTTGAGGGATATGGGTTTAGATTTCGATGAAGATCCGGGCTTGGGACCCATTGAACTGAAATTGACAAGAAACCGAAACCTAGGGCATGAAAAGATGCAGAAATGAGTGCAAAAACTTATACCTAGAGGAGGAAGAGACTTAAGGAAGGCACGAGGGAGGTTGACGGAGGCAGAGATGAACAGAGATGGTCAATCGTCGATGATGGATGAGCGGAGGAGCACTCAACTCTCTTGATTGAATTGGAGGAATTTGAATCAGAGGAGAGAGAATAAGCCCACGATCGATGGTATATAATCAACCGTCGGATCTATTGGGACCATCGATATGGCTATTTCAATACTAAATAATAGAAATAATTAGTATTGTCAACAATTAGGAGATATAAAAAGTTACTTGTATATCCATTTAAATAAAAATAATTTACAGTGAAAGAATCAACACAATTAATGAAACAAAACAAATAAGCAAATCAGCCAAGCAAACGCAAACACCAAGAATTTATCCTGGTTCAGATCCTCGTGATCCTACGTCCAGTCCTCTATCCCGTAGAGATTTTCTATCCACAATAAAAATTACTTCCCGCAAATAACAACATACAAAAATGGCAATACTCTCAGTGTCCCAAACTTTGTACAATCTCGACACCAAGAGATTCAACTTACAAAGGAAAAAAATGAAACAACACTTAAAGTCTTGATGTGAATTTCAAATGGAATTCAAAGGAATAGTGTAAATGAAAGTTCAAGGTTTCTAGATTTTGAATGGAAAAAACACTCTTGAAGATTTCAATTTTCAAATGAAGAAAATATTAGAATTTTTCTTCTCCAAAAAAAACAATGGCAGAACTTTCTTTTGAAGAAGATAGAGTTCAATTTCTAAAGAAGAAAGTTGGAAAAAGAAGTGAATAAAGAGAAAGGGGGGTGCACATCTATTTATAGGCCTGAAAGGAAGTTGCAACGTTCATATTCCAAAAGACAAAAACCTTCTCCAACGGATATAACAAACCAGTTGCAAAAACGATCAAAAACGGAATTGGTCTGCCAATAATTTTTGTTGGTCGACGAATTTTGAAACAACAAATTTTGACCGTTTAAGGGTATTGACGTGAAATTGATATGAAGAGGGATTTAATCAACAAATTTCAAAGTCAAATTCGAAAAGAAAAAATTAGTCGGCTACCAAATTTTCATTGGTCGACTAATTTCTAAAATAGGAATTTTAGGATTCTGAAAAAACTGGGTTGTAGATAAATGTTAGGAGAGACCTTAGTCATCTAAGATAAGTCATCATCAGGCTTAAAAAGTTATAAAATAAAAATGCATTGATTATATAAAAGCCGTAGATATGACTGCATCTGAATTTGAGAAATCTTTATGCATGAGGCAGTAACAAGTGATTATGTCTAAGATGTGAATGTTGAGTAGCCAGTTATCTGCACAGAAGGAGTTAGTAACAATAATATGTTTGTCATATCAAAACCATATGGAATAGATATATGGAATTATGGAATTTCAACAGGATCGATTTGAACCATTGGATGAAGATGAATGGCTGAGATTAAGGCTTACAAACCACCAAACAGCTCAGACATGCGACTGATGCACAAAGTACAGGTGCCTATCAAGCATCGAATCAAAATGACAGCAGAATCAAAGGTGCCTGTAGAAGAAAACACAGCCGCTTGTCGAAGGACATGTGCTTGTGAAATGACTTACAAGGGCCTGTGAGAAATTAAACGGAGTGATGTTTTGAAAGATAATTTCTGGAGAGTGACAGCAGGCGCCCGATGACACAAATACAGTCACTTGGAAGACATTCAGGCGCCTGTGTTTTGTACATCAATCGCCAAGCTAAGAGATTTGAATTTAAGAGAAATAATCTAGGGTTTTGGGCAGGCGCCTGATGAAGAGTTGATGGGCGCATGTCCTGGTCTTAGAGACAATGAGTTATACGCAGAGAGGCAGGTGCATGGTGAAGGTTTCACATGCGCATGTCCTGGTTCTAAAATCCAGGAATGTGACAATAAATGTGATTTTGAGTTCTCTCACCCTGAAACCTATACACTAGACACTCTAATCACATCAAATTACATTCATAATCATATAAACTAATACACATATAAAAGATATCAATATAATCATGAATTCATCAAATTCTCCAATAAATAATAAAGAAATCATAATAAGAAAATAGACACATTGGATATGAAAGATAAAAATGATCATAGAAACTCAAAACATGATATATCATATGAAAATGAAGTCCTAGATTTTAGATTCACACATAACCCCTAATTCTCCACGCAACCTCACAAATGAATCTTCTTTAAGAGGTTTTGTGAAGATATCGGTAATTTATTTTTTGGTTTTAATGTACTCTAGAATGATGTCCTTCTTAGCGATATGATCATTTATGAAATGGTGTCTCACATCTATGTGTTTGGTTCGGGAGTGATGTACCAGATTTTTGTAGAGGCAAATTGCACTTTGGTTATCAACCATGATAGGGCAAATATCACAAGTAATACCATAGTCTTTAAGCGAATGTCTCATCCAAAGAACTTGTGCACATGCAAGACCTGCGACAATATATTCCGCTTCGGTCGTGGACAATGATACAGAATTTTGTTTCTTGGAAAACCAAGAGACAAGTGAATTTTCTAGAAAATGGCAAGTGCCAGTAGTACTCTTCCTATCGGATTTGCATTCAGCAAAATCGGCATCACTATATGAGATTAACTCATATGTGCTAGATTTAGGATAAAGTAATCCATAATCTAATGTTTGATTGAGATAACGAGATATTTGTTTAACTGCAATCAAATGTGATTCCTTAGGTTGTGATTGATATCTAGCACAAAGACAAACTGAAAACATGATATCGGGCCTACTTGCGGTTAAAGAAAGTAGACTACCAATCATCTATATAATAAAACACAACTTTTTTTTGAATCTTAGGGCTGATTGGGACAAGCTGATGTCATGCTGATGTATAAAGAGGTTGATAGAAGAATGGCTAGGATTTAATCTTGGTAAAAGAAGGGTTGAGATGAGTATTTGGAAAAACCACCACTTTTTTCCTTTGATTTTCAAACCCCTCACAATCACTATAATTGCACAGAATACCACATATTTTCCCTTTTTGCTAAAAAAACCCTCTTATTTCACTTTTTACCCACACACCCTACACACACCCACACTTATGCACTTCCCCTCTTCATTTTCGTGCCCCCCACAATTACTACATTTGCGCAGAATACCGACCCTTTCTCCTTTTTGGTAAAAAAACCCTCACATTTCACTTTTTTCCCCAACTTTTTGGTCCGTGTTAGATTTTTGTGCGTTTAGATTTTGGAGGCGGGAATAATTTTTGAGGAGAACAATGATTTTGAGGGGATATCTTAAATGAATCGTGCCTGAGTGCACGTGGGCATGGGTTATGCGACAAAGGCGCCCGCGTCGAAGCTAGATTTTTGTTCGTTTAGATTTTAGAGAGGGAAATAACGTTTGTGGAGAACAAAGATTTTGAAGGGATATATTAAATGAACACTGCCCGAGGGCACGGGTTATGACTAGTACCTCTATATAGACGAATGTCTACATCTTTCCCATTTTCATCCTTGTGAAGATGTGTAGTTGTACTCATGAGAGTTCTTTTGCTTGAAGATGATTCCATCCCAAATTGCTTGATTAGCTCCCCTGTGTACTTTGTTGATGGATGAAGATGCCATCCTTCAATTACCGAATTTGAATTCCTAGAAAATAGTTGAGCTCACACATGTGGCTCATCTCAAATTCATCATTCATAGATTTTGAAAATTCTTGGCAAATATCATAGTTAGTAGATCCAAAAATTATGTCATCTACATAAACTTGAATAAGAAGAATGTCATTTTCATTATACATAGTAAAAAAGGTAGAATCAACTGCACACATTTTAAATCCCAAATCCAAAAGAAAATTTTAAGGCAATCATACCAAGCTCTAGGAGCTTGTCTCAACTCATATAAAGCTTCATTAAGTTTAAAAATATGGTTTGTAAATTTTTCATGAATAAAACCGGGTGGTTGAGAAACATATACTTCTTTATTAACAATGCCTTTTAAAAATGCACTTTTAACATGCATTTGGTATAATTTGAAATTCTTATGAGATGCAAAAGATAATAATAATCTAATAGCTTCTAACCTAGCTACCGGAGCAAATGATTCTTCGAAATCAATACCATCTTCTTGCTGGTTGCCTTGAGCTACTAACCTTGCTTTGTTCCTTGTGAGAACTTCATTCTCGTCCGTCTTATTCTTGAATATCCACTTAGTCCCAATGACCTAATGTCTACTTGGTAGAGGAACTAACTCCCAAACTTCATTCCTTTTGAATTGAATGAGTTCCTCTTCTATTGCCACGATCCAAGAGCTATCTTCACATACTTCTTGAATGCTCTTTGGCTCAATTGTGGAGACAAAGGTGCAATGAGTGAATTCTTCAACCCTTGATCTTGTCCGGTCACCCTCTCCAATATCTCCAATAATTTGGTCATACGGGTGGTTACGAACATTTGGGTATGCTTTGGGTACTCCTGTATCACTTGGAACAATCTCAACATCTTCATTAGTAGGGTTAATCTTAATAACACCATCAAGTTTAACATTATTAATAGAATCACACAAAACATCTAAACTATCATCATGAACCTGAGGCACATCAAAATCTTCATTAAATGAAACGTGAAGTGATTACTCAATCGATGAAGTGTTCTTGTTATATATTCGGTAAGCTTTGCTACGTGGGGAATATCCAACAAAAATCCCTTCATCAGATCTTGGATCAAATTTATCAAGATTACCATGCATGTTCTTAATAAAACATTTTGAACCAAAAAGTCAAAAATATTTTACTTGATACTTTTTGTCATAAAATAGTTCAAAACAAGTTTTATTCGTACGGGGCCTCACTAGGATCCTATTGAGCACATAACATGCTGTGTACACTGCTTCTGCCCAAAATTGAAATCCAAGATGACTATCATGGAGCATTGTGCGTACACACTCAATAAGTGTCATGTTCTTTCTCTCAACAGCACCATTTTGTGGTGATACACGAGGAAATGAAAAGTTGTGAGTTATTCCGTATTCATCACAAAACTTAGAGAAAAGCTCATTCTCAAATTTTCCTCCATGATCACTACAAATAGTGATAATGGTGGTTCCCAAGGGAGTTTGAGTTCTTCGCAAACTTAGTAAATTCTTCAAAAGCTTCAATTTTAGTAGATAGAAAACATACCCATGTAAATCTAGAAAAGTCATCAACAATGACTAATCCATAATGTGCATTATCTAAAGATGCAACTCTAGTAGGCCCAAATAAATCTAAATGAAGAAGTTCTAGGGACCTCTTAGAGTAATGCCATCTTTAAGTTTAAATGACGATTTACGGAGTTTGCCACGTTGACAAGAATCACAAAAACTTTTCTTATTAAAAGAAATCTTTAGAAATCCTTTAACTAAATCATGCTTCAATAATTTATAAAGATGTTTGAAATGAACATGTCCAAAACGACGATGCCATAAAAGTTGTTCATTAGTATGTGCAATTAAGCAATGTTCTAGTGATTGTGGCATGCTTAAGATATAAATATCTTTATGGCGTGTGCCAGAAAACAAAACACTGGATTTATTATCAATAATACTTCCCATACCCTCTCCAAAGTTAACATTGTAATCTTTGTCACAAAGTTGACTCATGTAAATGAAGTTATGATTTAATCCATCTACAAGATATACATTTTCAATTAAAGGTTTAGATGGATTACCGACTTTATCTACTCCAATGATAGTTCCCTTTTCATCACCCTCAACGGTCACCATTGCACCATTCTTGATGCGGATCACTTCAAAAGGCAAGGAGGGATCTCCCGTCATATGCTTGGAGCAACCACTATCAAGTATCCATCATTTCTTCTTAGAGTACATTTTGCGTTTGTTGCTCTTTTTCCTTTTCTTGGATATCTACATAATTTACCATAAGCTTATGGTACCCAAGCTTGTTGGGTCCAAGGGGGTTAGCCCTTTGAAAACCAAGTCCAAGTGGACTTTGGCTTCCCAACATAATCATCACAATTAACCACATCTCTAAAATAGGATTTCACATATGCATTCTTATCATGTATGCTAGTGTCCTTAGTGTAGGGATCGTCTAACCCTTGCAATACTAACAACACACACTAGAGGGGGGGGGGGGGTGTGAATAGTGTAATGGCAATAAAATTGACCAATTAAAATTTAACTTGCAAATGCGGAATTATAAATGCAAGAGGAATTAAAAGGCACAATCAATCCAAATGCAAACACAAAGTTTTACACTGGTTCCCCAAACTTGGGTACATCCAGCCACACCAATATTCACTATATTCCCACACAGAGAAGTGAATACAAATATCACAAGGAGATACCCCACAAAGAGGATTTATGTCCTACACAAGGACCCAACCAATCCTACACGAGGATCAAGACTCCCACACAGAGAATCACTAACTCCCACTCAGAGAATTAGGGTTAGCCCTACACTAGGACACTAGAACTCCCACAAAGAGAGTTAATTCCCACAAAGAGAATTCCCTAGTCCCACAAAGAGACAACCTCTCACAAAGAGAGAAACTCCCACAAAGAGAGTATCCTAATCCCACAAAGAGAACTAGGAAAACAAATTACACCATGTAAAGTAAATACTCTTACATATGCCTTGAGATGCTTACTCATGAATGAATGCAAGGCATGGAAGATGATCTCCAAGTGTTGGAATATGCTTGAGAGCACTTGGATGATTTCCCTTGAGCTAGACTTCAATGCATGAAGAGAGATGAATGCTCAAAAGAGGGAAATGAGGGAGCTTGAGAGTGGCTTAAAGATCTCTTGAGATTTTCAATAGAATCAAGAGTAATCAAGAATCAATCAAGAAGTTTAAGCAAAGGCAGCACACTCATATATATAGGAATCCTATATCAAGCCCAAAACCCCAAAGAAACAGCCAAATAAACAACTCTGCAACGGCTAGAAACTGGGTGAAAACGACAGGAACAATCGACTGATGATCAAAAGAAAGTCGACTGATCAACGACTAGAAAATATCCAACGGCTATAATCTGAGCCAGGACAGTCGACTAAAGAAGACAATACAGTCGACTAACAAACAGGACAGGCGCATGTTAATCCTTCAGCAGACGACTGCTGCAGGGGATGGATCGAAACAGAGAGCTGTACTCTTTCTCCAATTCTTCGCACAGGCGACTGATGTTAATACTACAGTCGACTGTCAAATAGTCAGGCGACTGTATATTCTTCATCAGTCGACTACTGTAAAAATGGAGAGAAGACAGAGAGATGCAGTGATTGCACTTGCGCTAGACAGGCGACCGTTGACCAATTTCCAGGTGACTGTAAATATACATGTGACTATAAATTGATCGTCAGGTGACTGTGCATAAAGCTCAAGTTTGAGTCAATTGAAATGTTGACTTGAGCTGTGCATATCAGGCGACTGTAGAAGGATCTACAGACGACTGGAAATCACCCAGTCGGCTGTATTTCCCTCATCAGGCGACTGACAGAAAGCCAGAGACTCCAAATGAGTCTTTGGACAGAGTGAACCTATTGGGTTGGATTCTATGATAAACCTAAGGTTCACTAAGATGGTTGAATACATATGCATGATAAGTAAACCATCTAACAAGGCATTACAATAACCTAGACTCAAAAAGAGAGATAAATCCATAAAGTAAATTACATGGATTCAATGCTTTCTTAAGAGTCTAAGACTTCAATCTTGATGCCTTGATTGCTCTCCACTATGGGTTCCCATCGCGAGGATGGAGGATCGAAAGAGAACTTACGTTAGCGTACGCTGCGCTGTAGTATCTGAACTTCGCCCTTGGATTTGCCACAACGGTCAGTACTTCGTCACAGAGGATCGAAGCAGCGTTTCCACCGTCTAAATCTCTATTTGGAAGAAGAACTAAATGGAAGGGAGAAGATGAAAAGTTTTGCCTTATGCAAACTTATGGCATAAAGGATTAGCCTTAAAAGCCTTACCCTTGGGTCCTATTTATAGGCCTAAGGGGTAGTTATTGTAGGAAATAACCATATATAAGCTTATTAGCCTATATTAGTACATTTCCTTATCCTCTTCCTTATGCACTTATCAAATGCCTTTATGCACTTATAAAGTGACTTTTTCCACTTATCGAGTGGTCCTTTTCACACATGAAAAGGTTCCCTTCGCACATGCTTTCATGCACGCGACATCCGAGGTCCGTATACCCTCATACATCCCCTCATGGGTGTATACATGTCGTCCATATCCAACATCTCCCACTCACACTTGAGGGGATTGTAAGGAAACATCTTTTCCTTTAGTTCTTCTATTTATCATACTGAGAAATAGACCGTGTGACCGTCATGCGCATAGAGTTCGCTGTTGTGCACTTGTTAGAGATACACAACACTCTTTGGGGTGCAAAGTTGAGTAGATTAGCGCATGTTTTACCCTAGATTATTTCTTCACATTTCTTTTACTTTACATTCAACAATTGAATCCCATCTGGATTATAATAGGCTGGCCAGCTTTGAATCTCTAAAGTCCAAATGTGAATATGAAATTAATCTTCCTCTTCTTGAGATCCTTTCGATCTTGACTTGACTCGCTTTTCTAACATGCCCCGCCGGACCGAATTGACCATAGTCCATAAGCAACATGCTAAGATAGCGATCACCCAGTCAAATCTAAAGGAACCAATTAGAGTCCATAAGGGTAAGAAGTTAAGACCCATGTGGTCTTTGGGTCTCACATAATATTAAACACAATTACTATTCTAACCCAATGGTCAAATGCATACGTAGTATGAATACGTATTACAACATCACTCCTTTCCCAGGGAGCGTATGTCTTAATGATGTTGTAAGGATGATGATCAGACACCACAATGTCTGACTTTGAGTCCCTTTTACTACTCAGTAATCTCCTGGACCCACATCCCGCATAAGACATATAAGATTAAAAAATCTTCTTAGATCTTTTGTAAGCATCCATATGATGCAGATCTTTCATACGACCATTTGGTTTAAGTCATGAATCTAAATCATCCGTCTGACGATTTTGACTTTAAACAGGTCTCATCTTTATTTTATCCGTCTGATAGAATAAAGGCGGTTGCTCATGTGAGAGAGCCAACCTCAATCTGTCCGACATACTAGAAAAACATAGCTGAGATTTAAAATAAATGTACACAAACATTTTCAAGAAACTCATATGCAATGTCGAAAAGAACTTATTCTTTTATTAAATTTGATCTTTCATAGACATGGGAACATATTGATACAACTCAGCTCTTACGCAATCCTTGAGATGATAAGTGTTTGTAAAACACATCTCTGGGGATCGCCTTCGTAAGCGGATCCGCTATCATCTCATGCGTATATATGTATCTAATGTCTACTTTCTTGTCTTTATCATAGTCTTTTGCAAATTTGTAGCTGATATCAATGTGTTTGGTCTTACAATGGAATTTTGGATCTTTGACATAGGCTATAGATGCTTGACTGTCACTGTATATTGGTATAGCACCTGAGTCACTTGCATCAATTAGCTTGTCTAAGAACTTCCTAAGCCAAACAGCTTCTTGGACCGCCATGCTAAATGCTACAAATTCGGCTTCCATAGTTGAAAGTGCGATACAGGATTGCTTTTTGCTACTCCAGGATATTGCACCAGATTCGAGTAGAAAAACATGTCCTGAGGTCGATCGTCACTCATCGAGATCACCCGCCCAATCAGCATCAGTGTAACCTTCGAGTCTCAAGGTATTTCCTTGATAGCATAAAGCATAGTCCGCAGTCCCTTTAAGATACTGCATTATCATCTTAACTGCTTTCCAGTGTGTTTGCCCTGGATTGGATTGGTAACGACTTACCATTCCAACGGCAAAACAGATGTCCGGTCTTGTACACATCATAGCGTACATAAGACTACCAACTGCACTGGAATATGGAACTTTTTCCATAATTTCCTTTTCCTTTTTGGTTCTTAGGACACATTTTCAGACATAAATTATCGCATTTGCTTATAGGAGTATCAATGGACTTACAGTCATGCATATTAAAACGTTCTAGAACCTTCTTTATATAAGTCTCTTGTGAAAGAGAAAGAAGTTTCTTCGAACGATTCCTTGAAATCTTAACTCCAAGGATATATGCGGCTTCTTCCATGTCTTTCATCTCAAATACTGATGAAAGCCAAGCCTTGATATCCATCACAAAGCCCTTGTCATTTTCGGCTATTAAAATGTCATCTACATATAGAGACATAATAACATACTTGCTTTTGATCCTCTTGATATATACACAGTTATCTTCATCAAGCATGGTAAAACCATTTGATAAGACAACTTCTTGAAATCGTATATACCATTGCCTCGAGGATTGTTTAAGACCATATATGGACTTACGAAGTTTACAAACCTTATGTTCGTTTCCTTCTTTTACAAACCCTGTTGGTTATTCCATATAGATCTCCTTGTCCAATTCTCCATTGAGAAAGGCAGTCTTTACATCCATTTGATGTAATTCGATGTCTAAGCAAGCTACCAAAGACAGAATCAAGCGAATCGAGATAAAATGAACAACAGGTGAGAAGGTCTCTTCGTAGTCTATCCCTTCATGTTGCGTAAAACCTTTCGCTACAAGGCGAGCTTTATATCTGTCTATAGAGCCATCAGCCTTTTGCTTGATCTTGAGAACCCATTTGTTCCCAATAGCTCTACGTCCTCTGGGTAAGTCAACCAAGTCCCAGACTCGGTTGATTTTCATGGATTCTAATTCCTCCTTCATCGCTTCCATCCATTTTTCTTTTACAGGGCATGATACGGCCTGTTTGAAAGTAGCAGGCTCGTCATCATCTTGTAGTAAAGTCATAAAGGTTTGTGGGAATTCATCCTCAAATCTTAGAGGGGTTAACCTTGTATGACTACTACATCGCATTTGAGATTCTTCAAGTCCTTGTTGACTCGAATTTGGATCAATTCTAATATTACTCCCACTTGGAATGTGATTAGAATTGCTTCCACTTGGATCATTATTCCCATATGGAATAGGATTCGCATCATTCGTATCATCCATTGGTGAAGGTTGAAACGTATTTTCTTCTTCACCAAGAATTCTCCCACTCGAATGAGGTAATCCTTCTTGATCATAACTCTCAAATAGAGATAAGTCCTGACTTATCTCGCCTTGTCTTGGAAACTCATTTTTCAAGAAAGTAACATCTCTCGACTCAAATTCAATCAGTCCTCCACTGTCTTCCTGACCAATGAAACATAACCTTTGGAGTTTTCTGTGTATCGTATAAAGATACATTTCCTCCCCCTTGGCCCAAGTTTGCCATACTTATGGGAGGAAATATGTGCATAGGATGCACATCCCCAAGGTTTTAATATGCTTAAGTCAGGAGACCTTTGGTTCCATAACTCATAAGGAGTGGAGCTAACTGATTTCGAGGGTACGTGATTCAAGATGAAAGTAGCCGTCAATAATGCATCACCCCAAAAGGTGATTGGCAAGTTAGCTTGCGCCATCATTGAACGGACCATTTCCATCAAAGTCCTATTCCTCCTTTCAGCAACACCATTTTGTTGAGGAGTATAAGGCATAGTTATCTGATGAACTATGCCCTTTTCATCATAAAGTTCTTTAAAACTTGCTGATTGATATTCACCGCCTCTATCGGTTCGCAAGACCTTAATCTTGCGATCTAATTGATTCTCCACTAAACTCATATAGTTTTTAAAGCATGTTAATGCTTCACTTTTGTGGGATATCAAATAGATATGTCCGAATCGGGTGAAGTCATCAATAAAAGTGATGAAGTAGGACTTCTCGCGTCTTGTCTTGACATTCATTGGACCACATATGTCCGAATGGATGAGCTGTAATGGAACCTCGGCCCCTGTGCCGGTTCCAAATGGCTTGCGACAAGATTTCCCTACAAGGCAATATTCGCAAGTCGACATTTCGACTTTTGAAACATTGGATAGAAGGCCACGTTTGGCAAGTCTATCCATACGTGTTGGTCTAATGTGACCAAGCCTTGCGTGCCAACAAATTACATCAGATTCATAAATCGAAGAATTTGTAACAAGGAAATTTTCATTAAAATTAGAGGAATCATACATAGTATTTAATACAATGAATCCCTTAAAAACATACCCAGAACCAATTAAAGAATTATTACAAGATAGGTCCACATTACAATTATGAAAGAACCAACTATAACCAAGACCCATTAATACAACCACAGATATAATATTCCTTCGAATATCTGGAGCGAAGAGGACATCATGAAGTAAGATAGTTCGGCCGTTGTCCAAGACAAGCTTGCACGTCCCAACGCCTTTCACTTCAACACGTGTGTTGTTTCCTACATATATCCACTTCGTTCCTTGGGGTATCCGATGATACTCCACGAAGGACCGTCTGTCCCTTGCTATGTGGTCGGTGGCACCTGAATTAATTATCCAAAATGGATTAGATTCTACAAGAAATATTGAACTAGAAACACATATGTAACTAGCATTACAAGTTACCTTGTCACCTCCATCCGTACAAGAACGGGCATAGTGACCTAACTTGTTGCACTTGAAGCACTTGATCCTCTTCAAGTCTTTCTTCTTGTGCCATTTCTTGTTCCCACCCTTGGGTTTCTTGGTAGACACTGGTTGCTTTTGCTTGTCATGAGCAAACTTCGAGTGATGTTTACATTTCTTTCCTCCGTGTGAGGAACTAGCAACCATGTGCACTTCTGCACTTGGCTTGGCAGCCGCAAGCCGCTCTTCCTCTAACTCGAGGTGCTTAGAAACATCGCTGAAATTCTTGATGCTCTTATTATGAGTGAGATGCATCTTCATTTGTTCCCATTCGATTGGTAGGGAACGTATGACCGCTTGGATTTGTTGCTCATCAGTGAGCACATGACCTGCATCCTTTAACTCTGAAATAAGATTCGCCATGTGTCGTAGATGCATTCCCATGGAATGATCTCGACGCTTTTTGTACGAATCGAATCTTATAGTTAAAGAGCAAAGTTTGGTCACCGAGGTGCCACCAAACTTCTCCTCTAGCTTGGACCATATGTCCATAGCTAGGTCATGTTCTCAGAAGATCCGCATTATGTCGTCTGCCATACTTGACAGCAACGTAATGCGAGCAATCTTGTTCTTCCGAGACCAAGCATCAAAAGCTTCCTTGTCTCTTCTGTGTTGGGCCGTAGTGCCTAACTCAGGTTCAATCATTATGTTCTTCAGAGTTTCGAGCACATCTTGCTCCTCTAGAACATATTGTATCTTCATGGACCATAGCTTGTAATTATCGCCGTTGAGTTTTTCACCTTTGTTTAACTCAGCGACGATGTTCTTAGCAGCGGAAGACATTTCAGTTTTAAAATGCTGCAAAAGACATAAAAAAACAAGTTCGATCAAAAACATTGCATAAAATTTTTATTTGATAAGTTACTTTCGAAAAATATTGAAGATGTTGCTCTAGAATCGGAAAGAACATCACGATGCCAATCACCATCTAGAACAACTTTCAATATTTTCCCCTCACTTATCAAACAATAGTACTCTTATAGTACTTGCAGCGGAAAAAGCGTTTTTGGAAAACGTATTTTGCAAACGTATTTTGCAGCGGGAGGTAATGGTCTTCCCCGGCCATCGCCGGGGTCGAGCCGTGACCGTGCCAAGGCCGGATTCCCCTTGCATAAGGTTTTTGCCGTATGCAACTGCCGCCGGTCTCGTATGGGCCGCCCATGCAGACCACCCACCCATAGGGGTCGAAGCCAGGGATCGTCGGCCTGGCTAGCCAGGGCCGTGCCTCCTTGGCGTGGCCATGGCCCCTCGGCCAGGGCCTCTGCCCTGGCCAAGGCCGGCCCTGGCCGGCCCGGGCCTCTGCCCTGGCCGAGGCCGGCCCGGGCCGGCCAAGGGCCCTGGCCCCTCGGCCAGGGCCTCTGCCCTGGCCGAGGCCGGCCAGGGGGCCCTGGCCCCTCGGCCAAGGCCTCTGCCCTGGCCGGCCAGGGGCCCTGGTCCCTCGGCCAGGGCCTCTGCCCTGGCCGAGGCCGGCCAGGGCCGGTGCCATGGCCCTGGCCGATGCCATGGCCCTGGCCGATAGGCCAGGGTGGCCTCTAGCCTGGCCCTGGCCTCGGCCAGGGCCGGCCAGGCCCTAGCAGAGGCCAGGGTGGCCTCTGGCCTGGCCCTGGCCTCGGCCAGGACCGGCCAGGCCCTAGCAGAGGCCAGGGCCGGCCTTGGACCTAGCCGAGGCCAGGGTGGCCCTGGCCGGCCGCCCTGGCCGATGCCAGGGCCGGCCGGCTTTCCCTTGGCCGGCCGACCTCCCCTTCATGGAGTCCACCACCCCCTTTGGGGGGGTGTGCTTGGTTGTCATTGGCCGAAGCCAACCCCTTCCCCAATGAGGAGGGGGGTGCATAGCCACCATTACCCGCATGGCCATGGTGATCATGCACCAAAGAGATCTTCTTCTCCAATGAGAAGTGTAACCACCATCTTCTCCGATGAGACACCTGTTCGTCGAGAAAGTGGTTGGGCTTTAATGGCCGTGTGCCAAAAAACACACACTTTCATGGTCGCAAACTACATGCACCACATGAAGAGAGTTCACATTCCCTATTGAATGGAGACTCAGGATCCATGAAGAGTGCGAGTTTGGCGAGATGAACGATCAGTTCTTCCCGTCACGGAGAGTTCTTGCCATATTCGTAATGACAAAAGACCCTAACGTGAAAAGAACAACTTTTGGCGTTCTCTCCGTCACGATGCGCTCCTACCATATCCATAATGGAAGGAAACTCATTCGTGAAAGAGACAACGCGTCATTCATCGGTGAGACCGAAGCGAACCTGTATGGCTCTGATACCAATGTGGGTTCCTGTCGCGCGAGGATGGAGGATCAAAAGAGAACTTACGTTAGCGTATGCTGTGCTGTAGTCTCTGAACTTTGCCCTTGGATTCGCCACAACTATTAGTACTTCGTCACAGAGGATCAAAGCAGCGTTTCCACCGTCTAAATCTCTATTTGGAAGAAGAACTAAATGGAAGTGAGAAGAGGAAAAGGTTTGCCTTATGCAAACTTATGTCATAAAGGATTAGCCTTAAAAGCCTTACCCTTGGGTCCTATTTATAGGCCTAAGGGGTAGTTATTGTAGGAAATAACCATATATAAGCTTATTAGCCTATATTAGTACATTTCCTTATCCTCTTCCTTATGCACTTATCAAGTGCCTTTATGCACTTATAAAGTGATTTTTTCCACTTATCGAGTGGTCCTTTTCACACATGAAAAGGTTCCCTTCACACATGCTTTCATGCACGTGACATCCGAGGTCCGTATACCCTCATACATCACCTCATGGGTGTATACATGTCGTCTATATCCAACATCCACCATCTCCAAGCTTTGGCACTTTTTGAGTCCAAACTTTGGCCATTCTTCACATGATGTCCATCCTTACACCAAGTGATTAGTCTCCAAGAAAGATATCTTTGAAATAAACCGAGAGACTAAAACATGAGATTCATTAGCAACAACATAATGTTGTGATCATCATCAAAATAAGATTGGTATGAAACACCAATACTCAACAATCTCCCCCTTTTTGATGATGACACACATTATGTAAATCATAAAGAAGTAAAGCACAATGCTAATGATCTCCCCCTACTTATATGCACCAATTATATAATGAGCTACTCAAAGGTAAATACTCATAATACCAATAAAAACCCGGTGACATATAATAGGCATGGATTACATAAACCAATTGCAAAGAATAGAAGCATGCAAATATTAATGGTTTATCTAATCCCATATATCTCTCCCTATAGAGATATCTCTCCCCATATGCATATGTATATATCTCTCCCCTTATAGATATGATCACATAATGCATATTTCTCTCCCCTTGACATCGTCAAAAAGGTGGACAACAAATATATCACCATTTGTCATCTTAACCAAGATGTGACAATATGCAAGAAAAGAAAGATATGTATGATACCAAATTTTAAAAATCTAGTGGGTATCAATTCACTATCCCATGCTCCCCCTAGATCATAGAAATGGTCAACTTTTGACTTCTAGGATCTAATACCAATTAATTAATGGAGCCATGGGCCTAAAGTGTATCAAAGCAATAGATATGGAAAAATCAAGCTTCAAAGATACACAAGAATATTGCCAAAAACAATGAGACATGAAACATATTGGCAATAAACAAGAGGTTTGGTTTGAGACCCAAAATAACCAAATGAAAATAATGATCTAAAATAACCTCCGAAATGAGAGTTAAAATATGTCTTAAAATAATTTAAACATATAATATATTAACTCCCCCATTGACATACACATGGATCAAAAAATGCATGTATGTCAACAAAACCCAAGATTCCCATTTTCATGAAAATACATATATTTGAAAGTATTTTCAAAAACATGAAACACACACACAACCAATGGGTATGCAAAAATATAGCATTAAGCACAATACCCATGCAATATGCAAATGTGTGTGGGGAACCTAAACATTAGGTAACCAAACCTAAGAGGAGTTTGATTTCCTAACGTAATCACATGAGGTGATCACATCACTAACTAGAGAGTTGATGTAACTATCTCTCTCTTGCGCACTAACCATAGTGGGAATCCATAATCTCAAGGATTTCCTAGGCAAGGGTTTTGCCTTTGCAAGAGGGAAGGATGTGGCATGCTTAGGTGTAGAAACAAATTTCTTAGCATGCAAAGAATGAGGATTTTGCTTCTTAGCAAAAAATGAAGATTTTTCATTCTTCCTCATCACCTTGTGATCTACATGCTTCTTGTTGGTGTTCTTGTTGTACCAGAAAGCATGGTGATTCTTCTTAGATGCTTTAGCAATATTTCTTGAATTTGCACCATAAGAGGAATTAGAGGTGGGTTTGGGAACCACATTTTGAATATAACCCAAACCTCCTCTATGATTTGCCGGATGTTGTTTTTCCAACAAATCGTGGAGTGAATCCCTAGAATACACAAAGCTTATGAGCTTCCGGGAAGGTGAGCATCTAAGCTAAGGTTTTGAGCAATGAGTTTTTCATTAGAAAGGCTCAATACCTTAACTTGAGAGAGAAGTGAGTCTCTCTCACAAGTATCATAAATATGCTTTTCATCATGAATTACACTTGCAATATCTAGTTCATGCAATCTACTCTTAGCAATCTCATATTTTGCTTTTATTCTATTATAAGAGTTGATGCACTTACTAGCCTTTTCGGAGACCAAGTCAAAATTGATCTTGAGCTCTTCGTATGAGATCTTTTTCTCCTCGATCTCAACGACATCATCATCATCCTTGTTAGAGCTTGATGATGACTTCTCCTCCTTAGCCATGAGGCACGAATCCTTATAGGAATTGTATGCGTCAAGCCAAGCATCCAACTCTTCTTCATTTAATCCGGAGGGGATTGGTGTAGGACCATCAATGGCTACAAAGCAAGCGTGAGCATCCTCCTTTGTATCCTCTTCTTCGTTACTCGAAGTGTCCTCACTCGAATCATCAAAGGTCCCAACAAGTCCCTTCTTTTGATTCTTGGACTTGGACCTTCCTTTCCAATGCTTCTTCCCTTTACCCTTGTAGGTCTCTTTGTTGGGTTTGGAAGGGCATTCGGTAGACAAGTGACCTTTTCCACTGCAAGTGTAACAAGTAGGAACCTTGTTAGAATTGGAGACAAACTTTGACAAACACATACCTTGCTTGCATTTTAGAAATGATTTGAATTGTTCGGCAAGCTCCTCAAATTCTTCTCCACTTGCATCTTCTTGCTCATCTTCTTCACTAGGAGCTTCTCGATGGAATTTTCTCCTCCACTTGATTGGCTCCTCCTTGGCATGGAATGCAACCCCCTTTTGCTTCTCTAGCTTCTTGGGCTTTGTTGGTTGAATCTCCTTCTTGTGTTGAAGCTTTACTTCATACGCCATGAGATTTCTAATGCACTCCTCAATTGTATATTTGGACGTGTCATATGACTCCAAAATTCTGTTGGCCTTTGACTCCCAACGAGGTGTGAGAGAGTCTAGGATCTTCTCTACACGATCCTCTTGGGAAATCGTCTTCCTGAGTCCCTCCAAAGCGTTCACGATATCGGTGAACCTTGTGAACATCTCTGAAATGCTTTCGCCTTCCTGCATCTTAAACATTTCATATTTAGATCTAAACACAGTTTGTTTAGATTTCTTTACCTTCGTTGTCCCTTCATGACAAATCTATAAGGTGTGCCAAATATCATTTTCTGCTTTACACATGGAGATGCGGTTGAACTCATTAGCTGAGAGAGCACAATGTAATGCATTCATAGATCTCGCATTGAACTTGATTGAGTCCTTCTCCGCCTTTGTCCTTGAAGCCGCAAGAGTAGTGGGCTTCTCAAATGGCACCTCCGTGATGTCCCATAGGTCTTGACCCTCCATGTAGATCATCATTCTGATCTTCCAACTTGGGTAGTTGGTTCCGTTGAAGAGCGGGGGTCGAACGGTTGAGTGACCTTCTTCATGAGACGCAGATGAGGTGTTGAATGCCATCGTTGCAGTATGATTTAACCTCTCTCTGATACCAATTGTAGGGATCGTCTAACCCTTGTAATACTAACAACACACACTATAGGGGGGTGAATAGTGTAATGGCAATAAAATTGACCAATTAAAATTCAACTTGCAAATGCGGAATTATAAATGCAAGAGGAATTAAAAGGCACAATCAATCCAAACGCAAACACAAAGTTTTACCCTGGTTCCCCAAACTTGGGTACATCCAGCCACACCAATATTCACTATATTCCCACATAGAGAAGTGAATACAAATCTCACAGGGAGATACCCCACAAAGAGGATTTATGCCCTACACAAGGACCCAACCAATCCTACACGAGGATCAAGACTCCCACACAGAGAATCACTAACTCCCACTCAGAGAATTAGGGTTAGTCCTACACTAGGACACTAGAACTCCCACAAAGAGAGTTAATTCACACAAAGAGAATTCCCTAGTCCTACAAAGAGACAACCTCTCACAAAGAGAGAAACTCCCAAAAAGAGAGTATCCTAATCCCACAAAGAGAACTAGGAAAACAAATTACACCATGTAAAGTAAATACTTTTACCTATGCCTTGAGATGCTTACTCGTGAATGAATGCAAGTCATGGAAGAGGATCTCCAAGTGTTGGAATATGCTTGAGAGCACTTGGATGATTTCCCTTGAGATGGACTTCAATGCATGAAGAGAGATGAATGCTCAAAAGAGGGAAATGAGGGAGCTTGAGAGTGGCTTAAAGATATCTTGATATTTTTAATAGAATCAAGAGTAATCAAGAATCAATCAAGAAGTTTAAGCAAATGCATCACACTCATATATATAGGAATCCTATATCAAGCCCAAAAACCCAAAGAAACAACCAAATAAACAAATCTGCAACGGCTAGAAACTGGGTGAAAACGACAGGAACAGTCGACTGATGATCAAAAGACAGTCGACTGATCAACGACTAGAAAATATCCAACGGCTATAATCTGAGCCAGGACAGTCGACTAAAGAAGACAATACAGTCGACTGACAAACAGGACAGGCGCCTGTTAATCCTGCAGCAGACAACTGCTGCAGGGGATGGATCGAAACAGAGAGCTGCACTCTTTCTCCAATTCTTCGCACAGGCGACTGATGTTAATACTTTAGTCGACTGTCAAATAGTCAGGCGACTGTATATTCTTCATCAGTCGACTACTGTAAAAATGGAGAGAAGACAGAGAGATGCAGTGATTGCACTTACGCTAGACAGGCGACTGTTGACCAATTTCCAGGTGACTGTAAATATACAGGCGACTGTAAACTGATCGTCAGGTGACTGTGCGTAAAGCTCAAGTTTGAGTCAATTGAAATGTTGACTTGAGCTACGCATATCAGGCGACTGTAGAAGGATCTACAGACGACTGGAAATCACCCAGTCGGCTGTATTTCCCTCATCAGGCGACTGACAGAAAGCCAAGACTCCAAATGAGTCTTTGGACAGAGTGAACCTATTGGGTTGGATTCTATGATAATCCTAAGGTTCACTAAGATGGTTGAATGCATATGCATGATAAGTAAACCATCTAACAAGGCATTACAATAACCTAGACTCAAAAAGAGAGAGAAAGTAATAAAGTAAATTACATGAATTACAATGCTTTCTTAAGAGTCTAAGTCTTCAATCTTGATGCCTTGATTGCTCTCCCCCATCTCCAAGCTTTGGCACTTCTTGAGTCCAAACTTTGGCCCTTCTTCACATGATGTCCATCCTTACACCAAGTGATTAGTCTCCAAGAAAGATATCCTTGAAATAAACTGAGAGACTAAAACATGAAATTCATTAGCAACAACATAATGTTGTGATCATCATCAAAATAAAATTGGTATGAAACACCAATACTCAACACTTAGGACCCCAAATAGTGTAAGTTTTGGGAGTCCTTTTCTTAGTTGCATGCACATGAGGTGGATTTCTACGTGGTGCATGTGGCCTATAAGGATACGATATAGCATATGAGAATGGTGGAGGATAATCATGAGACATATGATGGTCATGTGAAACATAAGGAGCATACATATGATGAGATGCATATGGATGAGCATACATATGTGGATGAGGTGTATGAGCATATGTATGTGGAGGAACACGTGCATGAGCATATCTCATATGTTGGTTTGCACGTGTCCGTGGGTGTGGTGCATAAAACTCATCATAAGTGTCCACACGTGAAGTAGGAGTGTTCCTACGTGGGTGTGTGTGTTGGTGTATTTGAAAGCATGTCCCTTCTTTTGATTTCCACCCTTGGTGGGTTTATTTGCAAAAGAGGGAGTGTAAGAAGTGGTGACTTTCTTGGTAGTTTTGCTACCCAATGTGTTATGATCACCACTTGTGGATGCACCGGAGGTTGGCCTCACAAAATCTATAGTGATACAACTAAAGGTGGTGCGTGCATTGGATGCATTTGCCTTGGAATAACCAAGTCCAACACGATGGTTGGCTGGTAGTTGATTTGAAAGCAAATCATTCAATTGTCATTTCCCTTTGTTGAATCTTTCAACATTGGAAGACATAAGCTTGTATTTCTTCGTAAGAGAATAAATGGTAGTGTCCAAGGTGGACACAAGTGTGGTGAGCTCGTGCACTTGAGTTTTGAGACTTTCATTCTTAATACCCAAATTCGTGTTTTGAGATTGAAGATTTTCAATCTCATAATCATTGCAATCCACAAAGGACACACGATCAAGTTGAGACTTCAAGGAATTCACTTCATTTCTCAATAAGCTATTTTTTGAATCCAAATTAGCTTCCTCAAGTGTGAGTGATTCCACAATAGTGTCTGTTACGATTCAAGTCCACCCAACAATGAGATTTGAATTAAATGAGAATCACAGGTACAATGATTACAAGTGTGCGATGTCGATGAGGCTTAGAGCGACTAGGAACATGCTTCAAATGTGAAGAATCCAAGGTCGCCCGATGGTCGCCGAAGGTCACTGACTCCCGGTAGCTGAGGCAAGATAACAACTCGTTAGAAAGGTGGGGTTGGCTGTCAACCCGTAGCCTCTTCGATGCTTAAGTCAGTGAATGACTTGTATGGAGTATGTCCAACACGCTAGGCGATCTTAAGGCAGATCGGCGTTGCGTGGCATGCTTATGAGGAAGGCATGAATATATGGAGGATATCCGACCTTGAATATTGGATACAAGTTATAGATTTCAACTAACCAACCCATTCCTTGGTGGCTGGAGGGGGGTATTTATATGGTTGAGAGTCGGTTGTTCACCGTCCACTCAGCTGTCGCATCTGCTTAGTTGGAGCACAAGTGGGAAAGCGATAGGTCGGCGGGGTGTTAGAGATATTTATGCATTAATGGGTGTCAGATAGTGTCAGACGTATTAATGCATTAATGATGAAAGCGATGGGCGACCATCAGTTCTCACCCTGAACCTCTAGCATTAATGGGGGCGTAGGTGGCCCTACGTCACCCTGTCAGAGATATTTACGGTAGGCTGCCCTTGGTTAGGGCCAAGCTCGGCGATCGAGCTTGGTGTCTTTGGATCGTCCGGCCGCGCTTCCTGTCGAAGAGTAGACGCGCTTCTTTTGTTGACCCTAATAGCGAGCTTGCCGCTCGACGAGGTGAGCTTCCCAGTGTTGCGGTGACCTTCCCCTTGGGCTTCAAAATGAATGGGCCTTTATTATCTGGCCGGCTTAAGGCCGTAACAATTGCCCCCGTCATTCGAGTTCGAAATGGCAAAACCCGGCTCGGCTCGGATGACATGTCGCATTATCGTTGGATGAAGGTTGGTCGGCATCATTTAATTCGAAGGATCGCTAGACCTCACAGGTCAAGATGGCGATTCGGCGATGGGGAGAATTTGAGGCATCCAACCGCTCAGAGAGTGAAGCGTGGCTGACGTGATTGTAGGAAGAAGTCGAGGCGCCAGTCTCGCTCAGATCTTTCCACATGGCCCACGTCTGACGGCTGAGATCGCCCGACTCTCTCTATAAATAAAGATGAGGGGTAGCAGGAGAGAGTTTTCTCCCGAATTTTCAAACTTCCAGCTTCCCCCGTCGTTTGCAGAGAGCTCTCACCGTCGACCGTCGTCGTCCGTTTGCAATCGTCAGAGCTTCATTCATCCTCTTCCTAGGTACTCTCTTGATCCGTCAATGCCTCCGTATGCTTCTTCCGTTTCCAATTCTTTCATTGAGCAGTGGTTTGGCAAACTTGATGAGGGCGGGGCCGTCGAATTGGAGCTGGTGGTGGTATCGGAGGAGCCATCGATGTATCTCCGGCCTTGAGCCCGAGCTTGGAGATTTTTTTGTAACTCCGTCTGTAGTGTATATATTGAATGAAATTTGAAAATTTCTTTGCTTACTGTCGTTGTTGTTGGTATGCCTTGTTTGTTTGCTGTTGTTGTTCTTTGCCTTGTATCTTTATATGTGTATGCCCCCAGCATTTGGCGTGGTTGAGCTGAATGTCGATGAGAGGCGGAATGTTGTAGAGTCTGAGACAAATCTCGCAAAGGACCCTTGTGGGTCGGTTGATGAAGGTCCATTGTAGCTCGATTGTGCTCTTGGGACCTTTCGGGGGGCAGTATCCTTGGATCTTCACTCCGGAGGTCTTCAAGAGGGCGGGTTTGGGCCGTAGCCCTTCCTGCACACTCCTGGGACGTCCTGCACCCTTCACTCCGGTTTGGGTAGCGAGGTCCAACCTGCTACAGATAGCTAGTCCACGACCTATCCCGGAGGTTTCGAGAGGGCAGGTTTGGGCCGTAGCCCCTCCTACACACCCCTGGGATGTCATGCGCCCTTCACACCGGTTTGGGTAGCGAGGTCTGATCTGTAGCTAGGTTGTGATCTGCCCCGGAGGTCTTTGGGTGGGTATTGAGCCGTAGCTGACCCCACGTCTTCGGGCGGGTATTGGGCAGTAGCCGACCCCGCATCTTCGGGCGGGTATTGGGCCGTAGCCGACCCTACATCTTCGCTCCGGTGAGGTGGGTCGCTCTCCATGTGACTTTATCTACAAGGTCATCCCGCGAGAGCTTGGGTTTTGGGTGTAACAGGCTTCCACCGCCTCTCTTTCCCTTGGACTTGCTTCTCGCCACCGCCTCCTTCCTCGCTGGCTTCCACACCGCCTCCTTCCTCGCTGAGCTCTTACTGTCTCCTTCAAATTCATTCGGTTTTGTGTTCCAATTAAATTTGTTTTTATGTTCATTTTGTTGTTCTGCTACATTCTTATTGATCTGATGATCTATTTGTTTTTATGTTCGATTTTGTGTTCCAATTAAATTCACCGCCTCCTTCCACGCTAAATTTTGTTGGTCGATTTTGTGTTCCAATTAAATTTTTTTTATGTTCAAATTCATTCGGTTTTGTGTTCCAATTAATTTTTTTTATGTTCCAATTAAATTTGTGCAATGCATCAAATTATTATTAAAAACGACAGATTTTTTCATTGTTTTTTAAAAATTTGTTTATGCGTAGTGGACATTATAGTAGAATCTGATATAACTGAGCTCTTAAAATTTTGTTATGGTATTGAGCAATTTTCTGTTCTAATGGTTTGCTAATCTGATATAATTTGCTCTAATGGTTTGCTCATGCTAGCAATTTTCTATCGAAACATGAAGACCATGAGCCTTGCTTGCCGAAGATCCTCAGCCTTTCTCATTTCTTGCTTAATTGCAAGGTGCATATTTGTTTTTGCAATGTGAATCAAGCATAGTAACTTTTATTTTCCCATATGTTAAACTGTTATTTTCTCATATTTACATTTTTTTGGTTCCATATGTGTAGAAGTAATTAATCACCATTGTGCTCCAACTAATGTGTCATTTTCTCTATGTGGATCTTTCATCTTAAGGGAGCTCTATGATGGTTGTTTCTCTAATTATTTTTAGCATCCACCTAATATTCTTTATTGCATCATGTCTTGAGTCTGCATGGAAATGGCAGCTGAAAATTTTGATATGCATAACCACACAACACTTCTTGAGGTTTGCTATTAGTTGCATCATGTATAATTTTAAACTGTTAACTGAACTGAATGGTGACCAATGTTCTAAATGAGGGGAGGCGTGGCGTGGTGGCGAGGTCAAGCCTCAAGCCTTAGGAGCCTTGTCAGAGCCACATCATTTTTCAAGGCGTGGCTTTAGACGGCAAATGCATGTATATATTATATAATATATAGAGAGGTAGACAGTAAACTATGCTCCACATAGATGGATTAGTTTCCAAATCCTACCAAATCCATAGCATTCCATCTATATTGAGATGTGTGCTTACTGCTTACAATTAACTAAAGTATTACTTTACTAAAAAAGCAATTGTTTACATAACTAAAAAGCATGTGACCTCAATACGTCATCTATATCAAAGTAATCGATTAACACAGTTGTTAAAGCTATTTGGATAATTGGATTTAAACGGAAATTTGCTAATACTTGAAGGAACATTGATTTTTGCATGTACTAGTTCACCATCTTGAATAAACTTTGTTCACAAGTGCTGTCTGCGAGCGAGATGAAAAGCCATATGCCCCAAATTGAATGCGGGCGGCTACGAGATGAAAAAAGCTTCAAATAATGAGAACGTGTCGGGTTCGGGTTCTCTTAGCCATATAATGCGGACCCGGGTGCGTTTTAAAAAAAATTTTAAGGCGTGCCTTATGTTTTGTGGCGTGCCTTGTGTCGCCATGGCGGCGTGCCGCCTCAAAGAGCCCACTTGGGCATTAATGGGGCGTGAGGGTGGAGCCTTGTCGCCATGGCGCGCCATGGCATCGCAGTGGCGAGTTTTTTAGAACCACCAATTTTTTAGAACCTTGGTGGTTACAGAAAAATTTAGCTTGGAGCAAAAACTGAACTGCTAACCGAAGGTGTCTGCTAAATTTTTTTATGCTAATTTGTTATTCGCTAAATTTTTTACGCCGAATTTGTTGTTACCGCTAAATTTTCTTACACTAATTTGTTGTTCGCTAAAGTTTTTAAGCCGAATTTGCTGTCGAAGGCGCCAGCTAAATTTTTTAAGCTAATTTGTTTTTCCGTGCTGAAGGTGCCCGTGCTGAATTTGTTGTTCTACACTAATTTTTTGTTACACGCCGAAGGCACCTGCGTCGAATTTGTTGTTCCGTACCGCAGGCGCCTGCGGGGAATTTGTTGTTCCGCATCGAAGGCGTCCATGTCGAAGGTGTCCATGCCGCTAAATATCTTTACGCTAATTTGTTCTTTTAAATTTTGGCTGTGGAAATAATCTTTGGGGGAATAAAGATTTCGCGGGTGAAAATCTTAAATGAACCGTGCTTGCGGGCACGAGTTATGATTAGTCTATATTACAGTTGATGAAGTCGTCCTACTAGGACAAAATGGTTGATAGAGTAGTGTAAGGATCGCCTTACCCTTGCAATACTAACAACACACACTAGAGGGGGGTGAATAGTGTAATGACAATAAAATTGTCCAATTAAAATTTAACTGGCAAATGCGGAATTATAAATGCAAGAGGAATTAAAAGGCACAATCAATCCAAACGCAAACACACAGTTTTACCCTGGTTCCCCAAACTTGGGTACATCCAGCCACACCAATATTCACTATATTCCCACACAGAGAAGTGAATACAAATCTCACAAGGAGATACCCAACAAAGAGGATTTATGCCCTACACAAGGACCCAACCAATCCTACACGAGGATCAAGACTCCCACACAGAGAATCACTAACTCCCACTCAGAGAATTTGGGTTAGCCCTACACTAGGACACTAAACTCCCACAAAGAGAGTTACTCCCACAAAGAGAGTATCCTAAGTCCCACAAAGAGACAACCACTCACAAAAAGAGAACCTCCCACAAAGAGAGAAATTTCTAATTCCCACAAAGAGAATTAGAGACACAAATTACACCAAGTAAAATAAATACTCTTACATATGCCTTGATATGCTTACTCATGAATGGATGCAAGGCATAGAAGAGGATCTCCAAGTGTTAGAATATGCTTGAGAGCACTTGGATGATTTCCTTTGAGCTGGACTTCAATGCATGAAGAAAGATGAATGCTCAATTGAGGGAAATGAGGGAGCTTGAGAGTAGCTTATAAATCTCTTGAGATTTTCTATAGAGTCAAGAGTTATCAAGTGTTGTCAAAAGTTCTCAAGTGAAGGCAGCATACTCAAATATATAGGAACCCCATATCAAGCCCCAAAACCCAAGGAAACAGCCAAAGAAAGAATTCAGCAACAGCTAGAAACTGGGCGAAAACGACAGGAACAGTCGACTGATGATCAAAAGACAGTCGACTGATCAATGGATAGGAAATATCCCACGGCTATAATCTGAGCCATGACAGTCGACTAATGAAGTCAATACAGTCGACTGACAAACAGGACAGGCGTCTGTTAATCCTTCAGCAGGCGACTGCTGCAGCGGATAGAACGAAACAGAGAGCTGCACCCTTTCTCTAATTCTTCACACAGGCGACTGATGTTAATACTACAGTCGACTGTCAAATAGTCAGGCGACTGTACATTCTTCATCAGTCGTCTGCAGTATAAAATGGAGAAACAACATAGAGATGCAGAGAATGCACTTACGCTATACATGCGACTGATGACCAATCTCCAGGAGACTGTAAAAATACATGCGACTGTAAACTGATCGACAGACGATTGTGCGTAAAGCTCAAGTTTAAGTCAATTGAAATGTTGACTTGAGCTGTCCATGTCAGACGACAGTAGAAGGATCTACAGGCGACTGGAAATCACCCATTCGACTGTGTTTCCTTCAGCAGGCGACTGATGGAAAGCCTGAGACTCCAAATGAGTCTTTGGACAGAGTGAACCTATTGGGTTGGATTCTATGATAATCCTAAGGCTCACTAAGATGGTTATATGCATATGCATGAATGAGTAAACCATCTAACAAGGCATTACATTAACCCTAGACTCAAAAGAGAGAGAAAGAAATAAAGTAAATTACATGGATTACAATGCTTTCCTTAGAGTCTAAGTCTTCAATCTTGATGCCTTGATTGCTCTCCATCATCTCCAAGCTTTGGCACTCCTTGAGTCCAAGCATTTGCTCTTCTCCACTTGATGTCCATCCTTGCACCAAGTGATTAGTCTCCAAGAAAGATATTCTTGAGATAAAACTGAGAGACTAAAACATGAGAGTCATTAGCAACTACATAATGTTGTGATCATCATGAAAATAAGATTGGTACTCAACAATCTCCCCCTTTTTGATGATGACACACATTATGTAAAATACAAAGTATTAAAGCACAATGCTAATGAGCTCCCACTACTTATATGCACCAAATAAACAATGAGCTACACAAAGATAAATACTCATAATACCAACTAAAATCAAGGTGACATATAATAGGCATGGATTACATAAACCAATTGTAAACCAAATGTAAAATACAATAGCATGCAAACATGCAATGTTTATCTAATCCCATATATCTCTCCCCATATGCATATGCATATATCTCCCCATATATATTTACATAATGCATATATCTCTCCCCTTGACGTCGTCAAAAAGGTGGACATCAAAAATATCCCTCTTTGTCATCTTAACCAAGATGTGACAATATGCAAGAAAAGAAAGATATGTATGATACCAAATTTAAAAATTTAGTGGGTATCAATTCACTGTCCCATGCTCCCCCTAGATCATAGAAATGGTCAACTTTTGACTTCTAGGATCTAATACCAATTATAATTAATGGATCCATGGGCCTAAAGTGTATCAAAGCAATAGATATGAAAAAAATCAAGCTTCAAATATACACAAAAGAATATTGCCAAAAACAAATATATCATGAAACATGTTGGCAATATACAAGAGGTTTGGTTTGAGATCAAAAACAACCAACTGTGAATGAAGATCTCAAATAACCTCCGAAAGGAGAGTTAAAATATGTCTTAAAATGCATTAAACATATAACATATTAACTCCCCCATTGACATACACAAGGATCAAAAATGCATGCATGTCAATAAACCCCAAGGTCCCCATTTTCATGAAAAATAAGTTTGAAAATATTTTTCAAAATCATGAAACACACACAAACAATGGGGTATGCCAAAAAAATAAACATTCATGCACAATACACATGCAATATGCATATGTGTGAGGAACCTAAACATTAGGCAACCAAACCCAAGAGGAGTTTGATTTCCTAATGTAATCACATGAGGTGATCACATCCCTAACTAGAGAGTTGATGTAGCTATCCCTCTCTTGCACACTAACCTTAGTGGGAATCTATAATCTCAAGGATTTCCTAGGCAAGGGTTTTGCCTTTGCAAGAGGGGGGGTGTGGCATGCTTAGGTGTAGAAATGAATTTCTTGGCATGCAAAGAATGAGGATTTTGCTTCTTAGCAAAAAATGAAGATTTTTCATTCTTCCTCATTACCTCGTGATCTACATGCTTCTTGTTGATTTTATTGTTGTACAAGAAAGCATAGTGATTCTTATTAGGTGCTTTAGAAATATTTCTTGTATTTGCACCATAAGAGGAATTAGAGGTGGGTTTCGGAACCACATTTTGAATATAACCCAAACCTCCTCTATGATTTTCCGGATGTTATTTTTCCAACAAATTGGAGTGAATCCCTAGAATACACAAAGCTTATGAGTTTACGGGATTCCTCTTCACATTTCAACATAAGTTGTTGAATGTGAGCATCTAAGCTAAGGTTTTGAGCAACAAGTTTTTCATTTTTAAGACTCAATTCCTTAACTTGAGAGAGAAGTGTGTCTCTCTCACAAGTGTCATAAACATGCCTTTCATCATGAATTACACTTGCAATATCTAGTTCATGCAATCTACTCTTAGCAATCTTATATTTTGCTTTTAATTTATTGTAAGAGTTGATGCACTTACTAGCCTTTTCGGAAACCATATCGAAACGATGTTCAAACTCATATGGGATCTTCTCTTCAATCTCATCAATGACATCTTCTTTGACTACCTCGTCGCTTTCCTCCTTGCTTGAGCAAAGCGAAGACTCTTCCTCATTGGCCATGAGGCACGATTCCTCATAGGAATTGTAATTATCGAGCCAAGCATCCAATTCCTCCTCAGTTAATCAGGATGGGATTGGTGTAGGAGCAACAAAGGCTACAAAGCATGCATGAGCATCCTCCTTTGCATCCTCCTCTTCGTTGCACGAAGTGTCCTCACTCGAACCATCAAAGGTCCCGATTAGTCCATTCTTTTGGTTCTTGGACTTGGACCTTCCTTTCCAATGATTTTTCCCTTTACCCTTGTAAGTTCCTTTGTTGGGTTTGGAAGGGCATTCGGTGGACAAGTGATCTTTTCCACTGCAAGTATAACAAGTAGGAACCTTGTTAGAATTGGAGGCAAACTTTGACAAAGACTTACTGTAACGACCACTTTTCGTTGTACGTTGTTCGTGCACGTGCTTTTGACCGTGCACGTGTTTGTTTTAGACTTTGTTTGTTTGTGAACACTTTCGTGTGATATGTCGTTGTGAACGTCTCTGAGAATATTAAATAGTGGCACTATTTTGGAACGACGTTTCTCAAGTCGTTTTTCCACAATTTACACTTATTCGATGAGACGTGGTGATTTTCACTTTTGACGGGAGACGTTTCTATTTTTAGTTTCGTCGTCCGACGTCAAAATTGAGATCCGTCTTCTTAGTTAGTTCACTTTCGTCATCACGATCACCCCGATATTTATTTTATAATTTTTGGAGTTTATTTGACCACTTTTATATTTTTAACAAGTTTTATATTATTTTTAATAATTAATTTTTAAATTATTTTCGGCCAAATAAAATTTATTTAAGTTTTAAGTGTTTTAAAGAATTTTTGAGCCAATTTCCAGCTCATTTGGACCAAGTCAAATCCTTGGGTGAGTTGGAGAAGTTGAATTTCAAATTTTAAATTATTTTAAACTTCTAATCCTATTAGATTTAGCCCTAGACCAAGTCAACCCATCTACACTATATAAACAACCCCTAGGAAGACCTATTTTCGCAAGAAATTAGCCCTAGCCTCTTCCAAAACCCAAATTGGACGTTGCGACGATTCGTCGCAACGTTGCGACGAACCCCCCCCGCACCGACCGACGGAAACAGCCCAAATCTCCCGCCCTGACCGACGCCCAAGCCCGCTCAGCCGCTCTGTCCGCACCCGCTGCAGCCGCTGCATCACAACCCCGCACCAAGGCGGCACCGACCGAGAGGGTCCCTCGGTCAGACCGAGAAACCCGCCCCACTTCTCCGCATCCCCGCTCCGCACCAAGCCCCCGCTCAGCGCCCGCTCCCGTTCACCCGCCCTGCTCCATGCCTGACCGATGCTGTCGCCCGCATCGCTGCATCTCCGCAACGTTGCAACCGTTGCAACGTTGCAGCGCTGCGCTCCCCGCATCCAACCCGCCCGACCGATGGCCTCCCCCGCTCCGACCGAGAGAACCAAGCGCTGCCCCGCACTGCTGCACACCCCAAGCGTCGCACAAGCCCGTTCCCCCGCAGCGACCGATGGAGCTCCCCGCACCGAGGCTGTACGACCGATGGCCATATGTCGCAACCCCGCACCCGTCGCATCGCTTGCCACCGTGGGCCCCCCCAAGTTCTCCAGAGTTATTGTGGGTCCCCTAAAGGTCCCTAGGACTACTGTGGGCCCCACCTAGGTGCGTTCTCTTTGACGACTTGCCGCGTACGACGTCGTCGCACGTCATAGCCCGTCATCGCACGTGCTAGCTTTGGAATCTGGAACCGTCGCCCCGGTTGAAGCTCTGAATTTTCCAGCGAGGAATATATATTGGAATCAGGACTTGGAGCGCGTTCTATTATTCCAACCCCCGGTGTCGCTACCCGACGCCGGTGTAGCTTTCGCGTCGTGTTGAGGTAACGCTTTGTACCCCTAGGACCCCCAACCCAATTGCATGCTAATCAAGACTAAAAATCAGTATTTTAAAGTATTTTAAATGTTTTAGCAATCACTAATCAAGATTAATAAAACGGATGTAGGCCGGTGGACTTGTGCACGTAGGAATCGTGACTTTGGACTCGTTGGGCGGTGTTTTCTTGACGTGATAATTGCAGGCAAGTGAAACTTGCCAAATCTTGCTTAGGGCCATGTTTTTAGGCCACTTACTTGTTTTTAGCGTAAAAGAGACTAGTCAGTGAAATGATAGCTGGCTAGACGCCTACTTGATCTAGTTTGACAACGAAACTAGATCCGTCACCTAAATGATCTAGCTTGACAACGAAGCTAGATCCAACCCCTTAAACTTGTTGATCATGCATGCTTAACTGTCACGTTTACTTTCCTTACCTGTACGCTTTACTACTTGCCATGTCATGTCATCCATGCATTGAATGTCGCATTCGTAGCACACACTACATACTTGTACTTGCTTGTCCCGGGCTAGGTGCACCCCTACGCCATACTTGTTAAAACACTTCCTGGCTCATGATCCAGAAGCGAGCATTCCCGTTCGGGGGTAAGGCCCTGGCTCGATACACGTGGAGGGGTAGGGTTGAGCGACCACTCAGCGTAAAAGTGTGCCCGTACAGCCTCTTCAGCTGTAAGGCGTGAACTCTGTGCACGAGGTGCTTACTTTTCTTGTCTTGTACTTGTCTTGTGAATGTCATGCCATGCTCGTACTTTACTTCTCTTTACTTTACCTGTTGCACCCATTTCTTTAACTGCCATGTCATTGCATCATGCTAGAACTTTTAGGTTGCTCTTACTTGTACTTTCAGTTTCACTTGCACAAGTCTTTTAGACTTGCTGACATGTGCCCCTTGCTCTTTTGGGTGTCACATGTTAGACCCTGAGCCAGAGACAGGTGTTGAGGACGAGGTCTTTGCTGACGCTGAGCCTGAGCCTACGTTCGTTGAGGAGTACGAGGACACCGGAGACCAGTCTTAGTGGCTGTTGAGCTGTTTTACTTTAGCTTGCTGTTAGTTGTCGGTGCTTGCACCATTACTTTGCTTTCGTACTTTGTACTTTTGTTGGCCATGCTGGGCCTCTTTTAGACTCTTTTATTTTAGCCTGGTGGCTTTTTCTGCGATGTTGAGATTTATTATTATGGATATTCTGAGATGTTTCTTTTGTCTCTTTTCGTTATTATTATCTTTGTTTCGTTTCGCGTTGCAAGGACCTGCAGTTTTAAATTTGATCGACGCTTATCGGACTTGCAGCTTTGTAGCTTCAAGTCTGAGCGGACCTTCTCACGCTTCGCCTCCATATTTTTGGGAAGCGGGGCGTGACAGGTTTTGTTGGTGGCCCATGCAGGTCGGTCTTGCAATTGCGAATTAACGGAACAACGATAATAACAGAATGTCCGTTAAATAAATTGCAACATCCGAGTCATAAGCCCTGAGTTTAGTCGTTTTCTTATGACACTAGGTGATAAGAAGACTTAGTTAGACGCCTTTGCTTGTTAGTTAGAGGCCCCTAATTGATAGTTAGGCTCCCTGTCAGCAATTGATCGCCGTAGGAGTTACCCTAGTGGTCCTTGCTTAACCCTGACCATATTAGACTTCTAGGATTTCCTTCGGTCGTTCGCTTTTGGGTTCATCGATTTCAGACCAAGCTGAACGCATTTCTTTACCGTCTAACCTTTAGAAGTCTTAGTGCCTAGTTCCAAATCTTTAGTTGGTCGACCGTAGGAGTTTCCCCGTAGATTCTCCTGATTCATAACCTAGGCATATGAATGTTTTGATCATCCGACCAATTTCCTTGCCTCGATTCACGAGATCGCCCCGTGACGATCGTCGTCAATTTTCAAACATCGCCATTGCAAAACTTGAATCTTCGGAAAGTATTTTTCAATCTTCTCTTCCACTAAGTTTAATTTTGTCCAAAATTTTAATATACCTATATTTCATCCTCCTTCATTGATTTAAATTTTTAAAACGTTTGTCGGAATTTTTGAATACTAGCTTATGGTATCTTCCCAGCCTATATTTTTTATACTTATGTAAATGAGTCGTTCTTTCATATATTAGTTTTACTTTTACCCTGCCCAATTCGATTTATAATTTTCCCTCTTATTTGTGTTATTCGAATGATACGTCGTGTTTACTTTAATATACTTTCAAGACACATGGAATTTCAGCTTTCAGCAAGTTGGACTTTGCTCGTCGTTTTCGCTACTCCAGATTTTTTGCAAAATTACTATTTTCATAACCACATCCTGCTTTAGACCCTCCATGATTTGATTTTAAGGATTTGCTATTCGATCTTGATAATTCTTATACTAAGTCGTTAATATTTTTTTTCCGTGCACCATACATACTTTCAACTATTTTTATATCCGTGCCAGACTTATTGTGCTCGTATATTAAGAACCTTATGTAAATTAGTTTCTCATTTCTGGCAAACCCTGGTTCTCTAAAAAGTAGTTTCAAAATTGATTATTCTCAATTTTCCATAGCCCAAAGAGTTTTGAAAGCATTTAACCTGAGTTTAAAATTTTTCCGTTACTTGATTTCATTCTTCGACTTTCCAAAACTTTTGACAACAATATATTAAATTACTGACGGAAAGAATTTTCTAAACCATGTCCTTAATATTCGTGTAAATGATTTTACTTCCTTTTAAAAAATTTTAAAACCAATAGACCATTTTCGTTCATTATGAATGTCCGACTCAAATTTATTTTGAACAACTCGTTTTATCGACCTCCAATATTTCTTTTCAGACTGGGATTTCAACTTTTGAAGAACGACAGTTTTCAAAATCCACGTATTTTAGCTTATGCTATTCACCCTTTTTTCTTTCTGTATCCTATTTAAGCATCACTACATCTCCCTTTTTCCTCAACCTAAACGTCACCATTGAGTCAATGTTTCGTCTAACCAAGCTGTCTCCTTGTATTCGTCCTATCTGAACTCGTGCTTATCGATCCTTCCCTCGTCACGCTCTCGACCTCTTTTTATTGCTGAGGCCTTAGGGTCCTTCAATGTCTGTGTCAACTCTTAGTTGTTAGTAGACCCTTGGACCCTTGTGAGGTTGTCGTGGTGCACGTACCTAAGTTGTGTACGTGGGCTTGAATGAGAATTCCCATAGTATATTGGTGCTTGCCTATTGTGTGATATATATATATACTCGGAGTTATTCGTGATATTATGAAGTTGTCGTGTGTTAGGAGTTATAGATTTTTGTGTGGATAGCTATACTATACTAGGGATGCCGGTGCGTATTAGAGTTAGCGTTGAAATATCTAAGTTGTGTATGTAGTTAGAGATACTTATAATGGTTGAAATAAATGATTGGTAAAGCTATGTGTATGTTAGTAGTGAAAATAATAAGAGTACGTATGGTTAAGAGGGTAGGCCTATTATGTGATCTATATGTTAGCACGTATGAGTGTGAGCCCGTATGTGGGTATGTATTGTGTTTAGACGTAAGTAGTTATGTTTTGTTGCCTGAGTATATAGGTGATATACTTATGGTAGTAGGAGTATAATTTTGATTGGTATTGCTTGCTTTTTGGGATGTTGCATGCGTGCATACAGTGAGGTATACACGACTATTGCACATCTTAATTATGTATGTGTGGATGTGTTAGTATACTAATTATAGGTAGTAGGCTATGGTGTGGATATATACATTATATATGTGTGACTATACGGTGAATGTTTGTACTAGGGAGGGTATTATAAATATGTGGGTGCTGATGTCTGTAATGTTATTATTATGGTATATAACTAGATTGAACTATGTGGGTGTTATCTGACTAAATATTAAGTGTGATTGATTTATGGAATGTATATGGTTGTATTGGTAGATGTATATATATGGGAGTGGTATTGGTATATGTATGAATGTCGTGTTACGTATATAGAATATTCTGATATGTGTATTGAGTCTCACTCAAGCTTGAGTGAGTATACTCTAAGTATATTGAATGTATGTTGTAGTTTGAATATAGCAATGCTTGATAGAAGTGTTTGTGCCTGGTTGAGTTACGCACATGACTGTGGGTCGCTACACCAGTATATAGTTATAGGTGTTGGTCTTGTGGTATAGTTATTTAGTAAGAACTTGCTTGTGTGCTAGCTAAACTAGGTGCATAGATGTGCTAGTAATATAATGGTATGAATGGTATGCGTAAATGAAATGTTAGCGTGTATGGGTGTGCACCATGCACGGGTAAGTATGTGCTTAGTTATAGGTTTTGATGACTATGATATAGGTGGCGTGTCGTAAATACAGTTATAGGACCGTATGCGATGAGAATATGTGGTGAACTATTTGCATGCATTGAATGACTATATAATGAGTGAAACATGGTAGTAGTGAATATATATTAGATATAGTAAAATTTGACTTAAAAATGGTATGGTGTGACTGCTTATGTGGATGTGCTTAGTATTGGATGTATACTAGGAAATATTGGAGGGAAGTATACCCTTGATGTTTGTGCATAGGTAGCTACCTATAGGTAGAGCAATGATTGTATTTGCTAAGTAGACTATCCTTATATGAGTATCTGAAATATTGTTTTGTGTTTAGGTAAGTAGTAGTGATATAAGGAATGTATGCTTATATATATGATTGAAATACATGTATAAATTTGACTGACTATAATAAGTATAAGTATATGACGTACGTGAATGTATATACGTGTTGGTAGCATTAATGTTTGACTACTTAGTGCATATATAAGCACTTGTAATGACTATACCTGGTTGAATTATTATATGACTTGATTGGGGTAGTTACTAGAGCGACTAGCTATATTAGAAAGTCCGAGGACGGACTTTATTCTAAGGTGGGGAGGATGTAACGACCACTTTTCGTTGTACGTTGTTCGTGCACGTGCTTTTGACCGTGCACGTGTTTGTTTTAGACTTTGTTTGTTTGTGAACACTTTCGTGTGATATGCCGTTGTGAACGTCTCTGAGAATATTAAATAGTGGCACTATTTTGGAACGACGTTTCTCGAGTCGTTTCCCCACAATTTACACTTATTCGATGAGACGTGGCGATTTTCACTTTTGACGGGAGACGTTTCTATTTTTAGTTTCGTCGTCCGACGTCAAAATTGAGATCCGTCTTCTTAGTTAGCTCACTTTCGTCATCACGATCACCCCGATATTTATTTTATAATTTTTGGAGTTTATTTGACCACTTTTATATTTTTAACAAGTTTTATATTATTTTTAATAATTAATTTTTAAATTATTTTCGGCCAAATAAAATTTATTTAAGTTTTAAACGTTTTAAAGAATTTTTGAGCCAATTTCCAGCTCATTTGGACCAAGTCAAATCCTTGGGTGAGTTGGAGAAGTTGAATTTCAAATTTTAAATTATTTTAAACTTCTAATCCTATTAGATTTAGCCCTAGACCAAGTCAACCCATCTACACTATATAAACAACCCCTAGGAAGACCTATTTTCGCAAGAAATTAGCCCTAGCCTCTTCCAAAACCCAAATTGGACGTTGCGACGATTCGTCGCAACGTTGCGACGAACCCCCCCCCCCCCCGCACCGACCGACGGAAACAGCCCAAATCTCCCGCCCTGACCGACGCCCAAGCCCGCTCAGCCGCTCTGTCCGCACCCGCTGCAGCCGCTGCATCACAACCCCGCACCAAGGCGGCACCGACCGAGAGGGTCCCTCGGTCAGACCGAGAAACCCGCCCCACTTCTCCGCATCCCCGCTCCGCACCAAGCCCCCGCTCAGCGCCCGCTCCCGTTCACCCGCCCCGCTCCATGCCTGACCGATGCTGTCGCCCGCATCGCTGCATCTCCGCAACGTTGCAACCGTTGCAACGTTGCAGCGCTGCGCTCCCCGCATCCAACCCGCCCGACCGATGGCCTCCCCCGCTCCGACCGAGAGAACCAAGCGCTGCCCGGCACTGCTGCACACCCCAAGCGTCGCACAAGCCCGTTCCCCCGCAGCGACCGATGGAGCTCCCCGCACCGAGGCTGTACGACCGATGGCCATACGTCGCAACCCCGCACCCGTCGCATCTCTTGCCACCGTGGGCCCCCCAAGTTCTCCAGAGTTATTGTGGGTCCCCAAAAGGCCCCTAGGACTACTGTGGGCCCCACCTAGGTGCGTTCTCTTTGACGACTTGCCGCGTACGACGTCGTCGCACGTCGTAGCCCGTCGTCGCACGTGCTAGCTTTGGAATCTGGAACCGTCGCCCCGGTTGAAGCTCTGAATTTTCCAGCGAGGAATATATATTGGAATCAGGACTTGGAGCGCGTTCTATTATTCCAACCCCCGGTGTCGCTACCCGACGCCGGTGTAGCTTTCGCGTCGTGTTGAGGTAACACTTTATACCCCTAGGACCCCCAACCCAATTGCATGCTAATCAAGACTAAAAATCAGTATTTTAAAGTATTTTAAATGTTTTAGCAATCACTAATCAAGATTAATAAAACGGATGTAGGCCGGTGGACTTGTGCATGTAGGAATCGTGACTTTGGACTCGTTGGACGGTGTTTTCTTGACGTGATAATTGCAGGCAAGTGAAACTTGCCAAATCTTGCTTAGGGCCATGTTTTTAGGCCACTTACTTGTTTTTAGCGTAAAAGAGACTAGTCAGTGAAATGATAGCTGGCTAGACGCCTACTTGATCTAGTTTGACAACGAAACTAGATCCGTCACCTAAATGATCTAGCTTGAAAACGAAGCTAGATCCAACCCCTTAAACTTGTTGATCATGCATGCTTAACTGTCACGTTTACTTTCCTTACCTGTACGCTTTACTACTTGCCATGTCATGTCATCCATGCATTGAATGTCGCATTCGTAGCACACGCTACATACTTGTACTTGCTTGTCCCGGGCTAGGTGCACCCCTACGCCATACTTGTTAAAACACTTCCTGGCTCATGATCCAGAAGCGAGCATTCCCGTTCAGGGGTAAGGCCCTGGCTCGATACACGTGGAGGGGTAGGGTTGAGCGACCACTCAGCGTAAAAGTGTGCCCGTACAGCCTCTTCAGCTGTAAGGCGTGAACTCTGTGCACGAGGTGCTTACTTTTCTTGTCTTGTACTTGTCTTGTGAATGTCATGCCATGCTCGTACTTTACTTCACTTTACTTTACCTGTTGCACCCATTTCTTTAACTGCCATGTCATTGCATCATGCTAGAACTTTTAGGTTGCTCTTACTTGTACTTTCAGTTTCACTTGCACAAGTCTTTTAGACTTGCTGACATGTGCCCCTTGCTCTTTTGGGTGTCACATGTTAGACCCTGAGCCAGAGACAGGTGTTGAGGACGAGGTCTTTGCTGACGCTGAGCCTGAGCCTACGTTCGTTGAGGAGTACGAGGACACCGGAGACCAGTCTTAGTGGCTGTTGAGCTGTTTTACTTTAGCTTGCTGTTAGTTGTCGGTGCTTGCACCATTACTTTGCTTTCGTACTTTGTACTTTTGTTGGCCATGCTGGGCCTCTTTTAGACTCTTTTGTTTTAGCCTGGTGGCTTTTTCTGCGATGTTGAGATTTATTATTATGGATATTCTGAGATGTTTCTTTTGTCTCTTTTCGTTATTATTATCTTTGTTTCGTTTCGCGTTGCAAGGACCTACAGTTTTAAATTTGATCGACGCTTATCGGACTTGCAGCTTTGTAGCTTCAAGTCTGAGCGGACCTTCTCACGATTCGCCTCCATATTTTTGGGAAGCGGGGCGTGACACTTACCTTGCTTGCACTTGAGGAATGCTTTGAATTGCTCGGCAAGCTCCTCAATTTCTTATCCACTTGCATCTTCTTGCTCATCCTCTTCACTAGGAGCTTCTCGATGGAATTTCCTCCTCCACTTGATTGGCTCCTCCTTGGCATGGAATGCAACCCCCTTTTGCTTCTCTAGCTTCTTGGGCTTTGTTGGTTGAATCTCCTTCTTGTGTTGAAGCTTCACTTCATATGCCATGAAATTACCAATGCACTCCTCAACGATATATTTGGACGTGTCATATGACTCCAAAATTCGGTTGGCCTTTGACTCCCAACGAGGTGTGAGAGAGTCAAGGATCTTCTCTACACGATCCACCTGGGAAATCATCTTCCCGGGTCCCTCCAAAGCGTTCACGATCTCAGTGAACCTTGTGAATATCTCTGAAATGCTTTCGCCTTCCTACATCTTAAACATTTCATATTTAGATCTAAACACAGTTTGTTTAGATTTCTTTACCTTCGTTGTCCCTTCATGACAAATCTCCAAGGTATGCCAAATATCGTTGGCCGTTTTGCACATGGAGATGCGGTTGAACTCATTTGCTAAGAGAGCACAATGTAATACGTTCATAGCTCTCGCATTGAACTTGATCTAGTCCTTCTCTGCCTTTGTCCTTGAAGCCGCGGGTGTAGTGGGCTTCTCAAATGGCACCTCCGTGATGTCCCATTGGTCTTGACCCTCCATGTAGATCATCATCCTGATCTTCCAACTTGGGTAGTTGGTTCCGTTGAAGAGCGAGTGTCGTACGGTTGAGTGACCTTCTTCATGAGATGCGGATGAGGCATTGAATGCCATTGTTGCAGTATGCTTTAACCTTCTCTGATACCAATTGTAAGGATTGCCTTACCCTTACAATACTAACAACACACACTAGAGGGGGGTGAATAGTGTAATGGCAATAAAATTGTCCAATTAAAATTTAACCTGCAAATGCGGAATTATAAACGCAAGAGGAATTAAAAGACACAATCAATCCAAACGCAAACACACAGTTTTACCCTGGTTCCCCAAACTTGGGTACATCCAGCCACACCAATATTCATTATATTCCCACAGATAGAAGTGAATACAAATCTCACAAGGAGATACCCCACAAAGAGGATTTATGCCCTACACAAGGACCCAACCAATCCTACACGAGGATCTAGACTCCCACACAGAGAATCACTAACTCCCACTCAGAGAATTAGGGTTAGCCCTACACTAGGACACTAAACTCCAACAAAGAGAGTTACTCCCACAAAGAGAGTATCCTAAGTCCCACAAAGAGACAACCTCCCACAAAGCGACAACCTCCCACAAAGAGAGAAAGTTCCAATTCCCACAAAGAGAATTAAAGACACAAATTACACCAAGTAAAATAAATACTCTTACATATGCCTTGAGATGCTTACTCATGAATGGATGCAAGGCAAGAAAGAGGATCTCCAAGTGTTAGAATATGCTTGAGAGCACTTGGATGATTTCCCTTGAGCTGGACTTCAATGCATGAAGAAAGATGAATGCTCAATTGAGGGAAATGAGGGAGCTTGAGAGTAGCTTATAGATATCTTGAGATTTTCTATAGAGCCAAGAGTTATCAAGTGTTGTCAAGAGTTCTCAAGTGAAGGCAGCATACTCAAATATATAGGAACCCCATATCGAGCCCCAAAACCCAAGGAAACAGCCAAAGAAAGAATTCAGCAACGGCTAGAAACTGGGCGAAAATGACAGGAACAGTCAACTGATGATCAAAAGACATTCGACTGATCAATGGATAGAAAATATCCAACAGCTATAATCTGAGCCAGGACTGTCGACTGATGAAGTCAATACAGTCGAATGACAAACATGACAGGCGCCTGTTAATCCTTCAGCAGGCGACTGCTGCAGCGGATGGAACGAAACAGAGAGCTGCACTCTTTCTCCAATTCTTCGCATATGCGACTGATGTTAATACCACAGTCCACTGTCAAATAGTCAGGCGATTGTACATTCTTCATCAGTCGTCTGCAGTATAAAATGGAGAAACAACAGAGAGATGCAGAGAATGCACTTACGCTATACATGCGACTGATGACCAATCTCCAGGCGACTGTAAAAATACATGCGACTATAAACTGATCGACAGATGACTGTGCGTAAAGCTCAAGTTTGAGTCAATTGAAATGTTGACTTGAGTTCTGCATGTCAGACGACTGTAGAAGAATCTACAGGCGACTGGAAATCACCCAGTCGATTGTGTTTCCTTCAGCAGGCGACTGATGGAAAGCCAGAGACTCCAAATGAGTCTTTGGACAGAGTGAACCTACTGGGTTGGATTCTATGATAATACTAAGGCTCACTAAGATGGTTATATGCATATGCATGAATGAGTAAACCATCTAACAATGCATTACATTAACCCTAGACTCAAAAGAGAGAGAAAGCAATAAAATAAATTACATGGATTACAATGCTTTCCTTAGAGTCTAAGTCTTCCATCTTGATGCCTTGATTGCTCTCCATCATCTCCAAGCTTTGGCACTCCTTGAGTCCAAGCATTTGCTCTTCTCCACTTGATGTTCATCCTTGCACCAAGTGATTAGTCTCCAAGAAAGATATTCTTGAGATAAAACTGAGAGACTAAAACATGAGAGTCATTAGCAATAACATAATGTTGTGATCATCATCAAAATAAGATTGGTACTCAACAATCTCTCCCTTTTTGATGATGACACACATTATGTAAAATACAAAGTATTAAAGCACAATGCTAATGAGCTCCCACTACTTATATGCACCAAATAAACAATGAGCTACACAAAGATAAATACTCATAATACCAACTGAAATCAAGGTGACATATAATAGGCATGGATTACATAAACCAATTGTAAACCAAATGTAAAATACAATAGCATGCAAACATGCAAGGTTTATCTAATCCCATATATCAATCCCCATATGCATATGAATATATCTACCCATATATATTTACATAATGCATATATCTCTCCCCCTTGACGTCGTCAAAAAGGTGGACATAAAAAATATCCCTCTTTGTCATCTTAACCAAGATGTGACAATATGCAAGAAAAGAAAGATATGTATGATACCAAATTTAAAAATTTAGTGGGTATCAATTCACTATCCCATGCTCCCCCTAGATCGTAGAAATGGTCAACTTTTAACTTCTAGGATCTAATACCAATTATAATTAATGGATCCATGGGCCTAAAGTGTATCAAAGTAATAGATATGGAAAAAATCAAGCTTCAAAGATACACAAAAGAATATTGCCAAAAACAAATATATCATGAAACATGTTGGCAATATACAAGAGGTTTGGTTTGAGATCAAAAACAACCAAATGTGAATAAAGATCTCAAATAACCTCCGAAATGAGAGTTAAAATATGTCTTAAAATGCATTAAACATATAACATATTAACTCCCCCATTGACATACACATAGATCAAAAATGCATGCATGTCAATAAACCCCAAGGTCCCCATTTTCATGAAAAATAAGTTTGAAAATATTTTTCAAAATCTTGAAACACACACAAACAATGGGTATGCCAAAAAAAAATAAACATTCAAGCACAATACACATGCAATATGCATATGTGTGAGGAACCTAAACATTAGGCAACCAAACCCAAGAGGAGTTTGATTTCCTAATGTAATCACATGATGTGATCACATCCCTAACTAGAGAGTTGATGTAGCTATCCCTCTCTTGCACACTAACCTTAGTGGGAATCTATAATCTCAAGGATTTCCTAGGCAAGGGTTTTGCCTTAGCAAGAGGGGGGGATGTGGCATGCTTAGGTGTAGAAATGAATTTCTTGGCATGCAAAGAATGAGGATTTTGCTTCTTAGCAAAAAATGAAGATTTTTCATTCTTCCTCATTACCTCGTGATCTACATGCTTCTTGTTGATGTTATTGTTGTACAAGAAAGCATAGTGATTCTTCTTAGGTGCTTTAGCAATATTTCTTGTATTTGCACCATAAGAGGAATTAGAGGTGGGTTAGGGAACCATATTTTGAATATAACCCAAACCTCCTCTATGATTTGCCGGATGTTGTTTTTCCAACAAATTGGAGTGAATCCCTAGAATACACAAAGCTTATGAGCTTACGGGATTCCTCTTCACATTTCAACATAAGTTGTTGAATGTGAGCATCTAAGCTAAGGTTTTGAGCAACAAGTTTTTCATTTTTAAGACTCAATTACTTAACTTGAGAGAGAAGTGTGTCTCTCTCACAGGTGTCATAAACATGCCTTTCATCATGAATTACACTTGCAATATCTAGTTCATGCAATCTACTCTTAGCAATCTTATATTTTACTTTTAATTTATTGTAAGAGTTGATGCACTTACTAGCCTTTTCGAAAACCATACCGAAACGATGTTCAAACTCCTCGTATGGGATCTTCTCTTCAATCTCATCAATGCCATCTTCTTTGAATACCTCGTCGCTTTCCTCCTTGCTTGGGCAAATCGAAGACTCTTCCTCATTGGCCCTGAGGCACGATTCCTCGTAGGAATTGTAATTATCGAGCCAAGCATCCAATTCCTCCTCAGTTAATCCGGATGGGATTGGTGTAGGAGCAACAAAGGCTACAAAGCATGCATGAGCATCCTCCTTTGCATCCTCCTCTTCGTTGCACGAAGTGTCCTCACTCGAATCATCAAAGGTCCCGATTAGTCCCTTCTTTTGGTTCTTGGACTTGGACCTTCCTTTCCAATGCTTTTTCCCTTTACCCTTGTAAGTTTCTTTGTTGGGTTTGGAAGGGCATTCGGTGGACAAGTGATCTTTTCCACTGCAAGTATAACAAGTAGAAACCTTGTTAGAATTGGAGGCAAACTTTGACAAAGACTTACCTTGCTTGCACTTGAGGAATGCTTTGAATTGCTCAGCAAGCTCCTCAATTTCTTCTCCACTTGCATCTTCTTGCTCATCTTCTTCACTAGGAGCTTCTCGATGGAATTTCCTCCTCCACTTGATTGGCTCCTCCTTGGCATGGAATGCAACCCCCTTTTGCTCCTCTAGCTTCTTGTGCTTTGTTGGTTGAATCTCCTTCTTGTGTTGAAGCTTCACTTCATATGCCATGAGATTACCAATGCACTCCTCAACGATATATTTGGACGTGTCATATGACTCCAAAATTCTGTTGGCCTTTGACTCCCAACGAGGTGTGAGAGAGTCAAGGATCTTCTCTACACGATCCACTTGGGAAATCATCTTCCCGAGTCCCTCCAAAGCATTCACGATCTCAGTGAACCTTGTGAACATCTCTGAAATGCTTTCGCCTTCCTGCATCTTAAACATTTCATATTTAGATCTAAACACAGTTTGTTTAGATTTCTTTACCTTCGTTGTCCCTTCATGACAAATCTCCAAGGTATGCCAAATATCGTTGGCAGTTTTGCACATGGAGTTGCGGTTGAACTCATTTACTGAGAGAGCGCAATGTAATGCGGTCATAGCTCTCGCATTGAACTTGATCGAGTCCTTCTCCGCCTTTGTCCTTGAAGCCGCGGGTGTAGTGGGCTTCTCAAATGGCACCTCCGTGATGTCCCATTGGTCTTGACCCTCCATGTAGGTCATCATCCCGATCTTCCAACGTGGGTAGTTGGTTCCGTTGAAGAGCGAGGGTCGTACGGTTGAGTGACCTTCTTCATGAGACGTGGATGAGGCGTTGAATGCCATTGTTGCAGTATGCTTTAACCTCTCTCTGATACCAATTGTAAGGATTGCCTTACCCTTGCAATACTAACAACACACACTAGAGGGGGGTGAATAGTGTAATGGCAATAAAATTCTCCAATTAAAATTTAACTTGCAAATACGGAATTATAAATGCAAGAGGAATTAAAAGACATAATCAATCCAAATGCAAACACACAGTTTTACCCTGGTTCCCAAAACTTGGATACATCCAGTCACACCAATATTCACTATATTCCCACACAGAGAAGTGAATACAAATCTTACAACGAGATACCCCACAAAGAGGATTTATGCCCTACACAAGGACCCAACCAATCCTATACGAGGATCAAGACTCCCACACAGAGAATAACTAACTTCCACTCAGAGAATTAGGGTTAGCCCTACACTAGGACACTAAACTCCAATAAAGAGAGTTACTCCCACAAAGAGAGTATCCTTAGTCCCACAAAGAGACAACCTCCCACAAAGAGAGAACCTCCCACAAAGAGAGAAAGTTCTAATTCCCACAAAGAGAATTAGAGACACAAATTACACCAAGTAAAATAAATACTATTACCTATGCCTTGAGATGCTTACTCATGAATGGATGCAAGGCATGAAAGAGGATCTCCAAGTGTTAGAATATGCTTGAGAGCACTTGGATGATTTTCCTTGAGCTGGACTTCAATGCATGAATAAATATGAATGCTCAATTGAGGGAAATGAGGGAGCTTGAGAGTAGCTTATAGATCTCTTGAGATTTTCTATAGAGTCAAGAGTTATCAAGTGTTGTCAAGAGTTCTCAAGTGAAGGCAGCATACTCAAATATATAGGAACCCCATATCAAGCCCCAAAACCCAAGGAAATAGCCAAAGAAAGAATTCAGCAACGGCTAGAAACTGGGCGAAAACAACAGGAACAGTCGACTGATGATCAAAAGACAGTCGACTGATCAATGGATAGAAAATATCCAACGGCTATAATCTGAGCCAGGACAGTCGACTGATGAAGTCAATACAGTCGAATGACAAACAGGACAGGCGCCTGTTAATCCTTCAGCAGGCGACTGCTGCAGCGGATGGAACAAAACAGAGAGCTGCACTCTTTCTCCAATTCTTTGCACAGGCGACTGATGTTAATACCACAGTCCACTGTCAAATAGTCAGGCGATTGTACATTCTTCATCAGTCGTCTGCAGTATAAAATGGAGAAACAACAGAGAGATGCAGAGAATGCACTTACGCTATACAGGCGACTGATGACCAATCTCCAGGCGACTGTAAAAATACATGCGACTGTAAACTGATCGACAGACGACTGTGCGTAAAGCTCAAGTTTGAGTCAATTGAAATGTTGACTTGAGCTGTGCATGTTAGACGATTGTAGAAGAATCTACAGGCGACTGGAAATCACCCAGTCGACTGTGTTTCCTTCAACAGGCGACTGATGGAAATCCAGAGACTCCAAATGAGTCTTTGGACAGAGTGAACCTATTGGGTTGGATTCTATGATAATCCTAAGGCTCACTAAGATGGTTATATGCATATGCATGAATGAGTAAACCATCTAACAAGGCATTACATTAACCCTAGACTCAAAAGAGAGAGAAAGCAATAAAATAAATTACATGGATTATAATGCTTTCCTTAGTGTCTAAGTCTTCAATCTTGATGCCTTGATTGCTCTCCATCATCTCTAAGCTTTGGCACTCCTTGAGTCCAAGCATTTGCTCTTCTCCACTTGATGTTCATCCTTGCACCAAGTGATTAGTCTCCAAGAAAGATATTCTTGAGATAAAACTGAGAGACTAAAACATGAGAGTCATTAGCAACAACATAATGTTGTGATCATCATCAAAATAAGATTGGTACTCAACAATCTCCCCATTTTTGATGATGACACACATTATGTAAAATACAAAGTATTAAAGCACAATGCTAATGAGCTCCCACTACTTATATGCACCAAATAACCAATGAGCTACATGATCACTCCATATTTTACACCTTTTTTCTGCTTGTTTGCATGCCATTTAGATCGCCCGTATCGCGTTTTTCACGATTATTCGACAATATTGCGTTGCTTTTCACGATTTCTTGTTTTGTCGTATTTCAGGAGATTTGAAGTGATTTGGAGTGATTCTGAGATGCACCCACTCCGGAGTGTCACCCGTGACACTTTTGAGGGGAATTCTGTGATTAGAGAGGAGTGGAAGAAGAAAGAACGTCGTAGGAGCGACGAGGAAGCAAAAATACGAAGATTGGGCATTTTAAGCATGCCACTCGGCCGAGTGAAGGAGTCACTCGGCCGAGCATCGACAGCCCGCTCGGCCGGCCAGATCGGACACGCAACAGATTGAGTATCAGCGTGCACTCGGCCGAGCATCGCCAGCCCACTCGGCCGAGCACGGAGACACCACTCGCCTGAGTGGCATCAGAACGACAGCAGAAGAAAACACGAACTTTCTGTAATCCGTCAGTTGATCACTCCATATTTTACACTTTTTTCCCGCATGTTTGCATGCCATTTAGATCGCTCAAATCATGTTTTTCACGATATATCGACGATATTGCGATGCTTTTCACGATTTGTTGTTTTTGTCGTATTTCAGGAGATTTGGAGCGATTTGGAGTGATTCCGAGATACACCTACTCCAGAGTGTCACCGACGACCTCCCCGAGGGGTATTTTGCCAATGGAGAGGAACGGAAGAAGAAAGAACGTCGTAGGAGCGACGAGGAGGCAAAAACAAGCTGAATGGGCATTTTTGGTGTCTCACTCGGCCGAGTGAAGGAGTCACTCGGCCGACCGACGAGACCCCGCTCGGCCGGCCAGAACAGATACACTTCATGTGTGCACTCGGTCGAGCATCGGAAGCCACATCGGCCGAGTGACGAGACCCCGTCCGCCCGAGTGGCACTCAGACGACGCCCATCCAAAAGAGCCAACTTACTGTTTTTCGTGTGCCTGAGCTTCAGAAGACCCACTCGGCCGAGTGGAAAATGCCGACCGCCCGAGTATATAGAAGCCATCGGCCGAGTGACGACAACTCACTCGGCCGAGCCACCCCCGAAGCGAAGACCCCCGAAGACCAAGACTTACTGGAAATTCTCAGGGTTTCTTACTCGGCCGAGTGACTTTTGTCACTCGGCCGAGTGAGCCGCGCTGCCTGTAGCGTAAATTGCGATTTTCAGGCTGCGCAGGGGCATTTTTGTCACAGTTTTTTGGACGATTTTGGGGGGTATTTAACCCCAGTTTTTGACCTAGGTTAGGGAGCTTTTCCTTTACTTTTTGCAGCTTTTTAGATTAAACTTTTTAGCTTTTGATTCTTGTGATTGGAGAGGAGAGGAAAGTTTATTTTTGTTGGATTCTTGGAGAACTCTATTGGTTTGTCTCCCTCTCCATTAAAAATCTCATTTTTATTGTTTATTTGAATATTGTGATGAATTCTATTGCTATTTCCATTGTTTATTCTTGCATTTGTGATATGAATTGTGAGTAGTCTATACGTCTTGGGGCGTGGGGATGAACCCTACGAGCCCAATTTCTGATTTGTGATGATTTGGTAGAAATATTGCTAGAATTGCTATTAGGGTTAGTTTGGGATCGATTTACCACGGATAGCTAAGTGTTCATATCAATTGGGATTTGCAAGAGATTGGATCCCAATTCAATAGGAAACCTTAGAAATCCGAATTGGGTTGAAATTGAGTTTCCGTAGTATCGGTTTGCAAGAGATTGGACCGATACTAGGGTTCTCGGTTGCAATTCCATGCCGATACCCGTTTGCAAGAGATTGGACGGGTAGGAACTATCCCAACCTAGGTCGCGGCCCGAGTTTGCACGAGAGTGGGCTCGAGGTGCGATTGAACGATGATGTTGATCCTAATCCTAGCTTGCCTAGGCTAGGGTTTGCAAGAGATTGGACCCGAACCTAGGTTAGCTATAGACCGGCAACAGCGCAAGAGCGTGAGCTAGGTTTTACATTCAGTTGCAACTAGTTCATCCGAAATTCTACCCTAGCAATTGTGATACCAATAAATCACATTGACGAGATACGGTGAGTAGCGGGGATTCCCCATTCCCTAGACGTCTTTAATTGATTCTATATATCCATACTTTGTCTGACGATTGTGACAGGATCGCCAAAAGGCAAATTCCATCTTTTCTGTTCCTATAGCCAGGTTGTTCGGAGAAGACACCGTCATTCGTCCTCCCTGTGTTCGATAACCCGCTCGCCGCTACACCGTGCGCTTGCGGTAAAACTACACGGTCGCTCTTTTTGGGTTACATTGTGAAGCGATCATCAGTGCACCCCGAGTTCTGACTCGGCCGAGTGAAGAAATCCCTTCGACCGAGTGAAGCAAGTCACTCGGCCGAGTGACTCCCGAGGAGCCAACCCCCCAAACCTCCCAGTTCTCTGGAATCCGTCAAGGTCCGTCACTCGGCCGAGTGATATTTGTCACTTGGCCGAGTGAGCCGCGCTGCCTGTAGCGTAAAGTGCGATTTTCAAGCTGCGCAGGGGCAATTTTGTCACAGTTTTTTGGGCGATTTTGGGGGGTATTTAACCCCAGTTTTTAACCTAGTTTGGAGAGCTTTTCTCATATTTTTGGCAGCCCTTTTTGATTACTTTTTAGGAGATTAGATTTAGTTCTTTGGAGAGAGATAAAAAGTTCTATTTTGTTGGATGCTATTGAATCTTCATTGGTTTGTCTCTCTTTCTATCAAAAACCTCATTTTTATTGATATATTGTCTATTGCAATGAATTCTATTGTTTTATTATTGAATTTCTAATGATTTGCATTATGAATTGTGAGTAGTTTTATCGTCTTAGGGCGTAGGGATGAACCCTACGAACCCTATTTCTAATTTGTGATGAATTGGTGAAATTCTTGCTAGAATTGATTAGGGTTAGTTTGGGATTGATTTAATACGAATAGCTAGGGATTCATACCGATTGGGATTTGCAAGAGATTGGATCCCAACTCGATAGGAAGCCCTAGAAATTCGAATTGGGTTACAATTGGGTTTCTCTGGAATCGGTTTGCAAGAGATTGGACCGAAACTAGGGTTTTCGATTGCAATTCTATACCAATACCCGTTTGCAAGAGATTGGACGGGTAGGAACTATCCCAACCTAGGTCGTAGCTCGAGTTTGCACGAGAGTGGGCTCGAGATACGATTGAACGATGATGTTGTTCTTCACGCTAGCTTGCCTAGGTTAGGGTTTGCAAGAGATTGGACCCTACCCTAGGTTTGCTATAGACCGGCAATAGCGCGAGAGCGTGAGCTTGGTTCTACATTTAGTTGCAACTAGTTCACCTGAATTTCAAGTCTAGCAATTGTGAAACCTACGAATCACAATGACGAGATACGGTTTGTAGCGGGGATTCCCTATCCCTAGGCGTTTTTATTAATTTGATATTTTCTTTATACAATTGAACGACTGTGACCGCTTTATTGCGAATATTTCTCGACTGTTCTTATAGCCAGGTGAATTGAAGAAGACACCGTCATTTGCCCTCCTCGTGTTCGATACCCGCTCACCGCTACACCGTGCGCTTGCGGTAAGACTAGCGAGTCTTGTCCCGGGTGTGTATCCGGGGCGCGATCAAGTTTTTGGCGCCGTTGCCGGGGAGGCGATAGTGTTTGATTCTACCTACCTAGCTATTTTTCTTTTTGTTTTATTATTTTTATTTTTATTTTACCCTTCCTTTGTGCTAACTATTTCTTTGAAACTCTATTTTTCCTTGCATGTACACGAGATCCACAGCGGACCCCGAAGAAATACTATACGATCCAGAGATCGAACGTACATTGAGGAGGATCAGAGCGGAGAGGAGACTCGATACGGAAGGGAATTTTATGACCCATCCTGAGACAGCCGAAGAATTGGCGGCGCGAATGGCGAGGATCATTTCCATTAGAGATAGGCTTCGGCCTAAGACTTCCTCCACGACCTCGTCCATAGCTATGCCGGAGTTGGCGGCCGACAAAAATTTCGAGTTGAAGACTGGATTGGTAGTTCTGATGCAGCAAGACCCTTTTCATGGGAATTCCCATGAAAACCCTCATTACCACATCCAGCTCTTTTTATCAAAATGTGCCACCTTCCAAATGCCGGGCGTCTCCATAGATGCTATCAGACTGCGCCTCTTCCCCTTCACACTCAAGGACAAAGCCTTATATTGGTTGAGGACGCAGGCTGAAGGAATCTTCACCACTTGGGATGAATTGGCGAGTGCCTTCGTCGACAAATTTTACCCGCCCTCCAAGACGGTGAAGATAAGAAGTGCTCTCATGTCCTTCAAGCAAGGACCACAGGAGACTCTCTATGAGGCGTGGGAGCGCTTCAAGGACTTGCAGCATCAATGCCCCCATCACAGCATAGAGGATTGGGAGCTTGTCCACAGTTTCTACAATGGACTCCAACCGGGCACAAAACAGATTATTGATGCTACCGCCAACGGAGCCATTTTGTCAAAGACCCCCGATGAAGCTACGGCCTTGCTAGAGGAGATGGCCTCCAACAACCAACAGTGGGGCGACGAGCGAGGACATTCTTCGTCCTCCTTGAAGCCCACGAGTATTTATGAGGCCAAGGCCGTGGCGGAGCTTGCTAGCAAATTTGACTCTCTCCACAAGGTAGTGGAGAGATTGGAGAAATACATTACCGAGCCGCATGGAGCTCCTTCTACATCCGCACCGACAAACCATATGAGTGATTGGCAAGACCAATCCCAAGCCATGTATGTAGGAGGAGAGCATGGAGAAGGAGCTTTGGAGCAAATTCAGTATGTTGCGGGGAATTCCGGATATTGGGCCAACCCGGCCGCTAGAAACCATCCGGGTTTTTCCTATGCTAATAATGATGGTGCCTTGAACCCCCTACCACAACAACCTCCTCAAGCTCGGGCTCCACCACCACAACCGAATTATCAACCAAGGGGGCCACCGCAACAAAACTTCCCACCTAGGCAACAAGTGGGACCTTATAGGCCACCCGGGTATAATCAAGGTTGGAGAAATCCCAACCCTCCGCAAGCTCAACCACGTTCGGATTTTGAAGCTAAGGTGGAGGAGTTTATGGTGGAGCAGAGAAAGATTAACGCCACGTTGAAGGCGGGACAAGATTCTCTTACCACCGTCGTCGCTCAAATTGGGGAGCAACTTGCGTTGCTCAATAGAAACAACCAACAATTGCCGGCTCAACCCGAGCCAAATCCACGGGGCAACACCGGCCATATCAACGCGGTTGTTGCGGTTACGACAAGGGGTGGGAAGGATACCACTCCCGTCATGACTCAAGTCAAGGAACCCGTGGTGGAGATTCTAGAAGAGAGCGAGCCGGCAATTGAGGTGGAAAAAGAGAAGGAGCCGCAAGAAGGAGCAAAATCTAGAGTGGATGAACCTATTGACGAGCGCCGATTCATGCCACCGGTGCCTTTCCCTCAACAGCTAGCTAGAGCCAAGATCGAGAAGAGGCTAGCCAAGTTCCTCGAATACTTGAGAGGGGTGAGCCTCAATATCCCTTTCCTTGATGTCATAGTGGAAATCCCATCCTACGCGAAGTTCTTAAAGGACTTGATTACGGGAAGGAAAAGGAAAGAGAAGATCATGCTCGCGGAACAAGGAACTTGGTTCACTAGGAAGGAAAAGGAGCCCGCCAAATTTAAAGATCCCGGGAGCTTCCGGATTCCTTGCACTCTAGGGGGCGTCCCCTTACAAAAAGCATTGGTTGATTTGGGTGCTAGTGTGAGCCTCATGCCTCTCACCATGTTCCGAAAGTTGAATACCGGCACGGATTTAAAGCCAACCGACATGAGGATTCAACTCGCAGACGGTCGGATTACAAGGCCGGTTGGGATCGCGGAGAACATCCCACTCCAAGTTCCGGGAGGCATATGCTTGCCTTGTGATTTTGTGATAATGGATATCAAGGAAGAGGGTGACACATCGCTCATACTTGGACGCCCATTCCTCGCCACCGCGGGTGTAATCGTCGATGTGCGGGAGGGGACTCTTACCTTGAAGGTCGGCAACATTGAAGTAGAGCTCCATATACCAAAGGCTATGAAGCACATGTCGTATTATGAGGAGCTAGATTATGTGGACCTCCTTGACGAGGTCATTGAAGAGGCTATCCCCCCACTCCATCGGTGCACTCCACGATGATGGCTTTGAAGAAAGCCAAGATTTGAGCGAAGAAGAGACATTGGAGGACCCTCCCAATAGCTCCACGGCGAAAGATGATGGCGACGCTGAAGTCGCAAGAATACGAGAGCTTTGCAAGCTCTCGACATTGAAGAATCCAAAGAAAGCTCCACCGATTCGAAGATCGGTGTCACCGGTGAAGTCAAAGACCGGAACAAGCTCAAGCTTGGGGGAGCCATCCCCCAACATTGCCCATGATGAAGGGGCGCTGAGGAAGGCCACGTACCACCACGATCCAAATCCGAGCGGTCTTCCCGGCAAATTCGACGGGTGCATCTCATACGCACCCAACATCCCTACGCTAATTTGAAAATCCAAAGGGGTCGAGCTCAAGACCTTAAACGAGCGCTTGTCGGGAGGCAACCCGATGGTTTTTGCATTATTTTTATTTTGGTTTTTATTTTTGTTTTAGACTTTGCTAGTGTTTTGAGTCAATTGCCTATAAAAATCTTGACAACGGGTCTTAATTCTTATGACAGGAGAGGAGAAAAGGAGATCTCTCATATGGAGGATGACCGAGGCAAAGAAGAGCGCTCCAGGAATGCGCTCGAGGCTTAGGAAGAGGAAGAAACCAACTGGAGGAAGAAAAACAGAGAGTAGAGCGAAAACGGAGCCCCGAAGCAGAAAACAGCACGCCACTCGGCCGAGTATCATATGCCACTCGGCCGAGCAAAGGACCCCACTCGGCCGAGTGGGGCACCAACCAGGGAAGTCTGCAGAACCAACTCTCTGTCTTTTTTGTGCATTTCAGTATTAACTGCCACTCGGCCGAGTACAATTGTTCACTCGGCCGAGTGAAACGGATACCCTCCTAGGGCGAGAATTGCCGAGTAGCTTGTGCCACTCGGCCGAGTGGAGATTCTCCATTCGGCCGAGTGTGGCAAAGCCACTCGACCGAGTCGTAAGTGGCGGGGAGAAATTTAAATTTTTTTTCGTTTACGCCACTCGGCCGAGTGACATTATCACTCGACCAAGTCGTAACTTCCCTTATATAAATGCTGCGGGCTCGGCGTGAATCTCAATGCGAGAAAATCCCAAATTCGCCCGAGCCCCCGCAGCGCTTCGTCTCCCCTCGCCTGTTGCCACAGCCCCTTTCCCGAATCGACTCGTCGCCGGCTCTGATCGACCGACCACCGCCGGCGATGACCTCCCACCGACGCGCCAACCTCCGGCGACCTTCCTCACCGTCGACCGACCGCCGGCGACCCCTATTTCGCCCCAAAAGCTCCATTTTCTCCCATTTTTCTTGATCTGTACGCCCATTGAGCCCCATACTCAAATCAACTTCTTTATCTATCTATTATACCACATCTCCCCCATGTATTTCGAATATTATCTGCTGATATCATTGTTTGATTTGCAGGCTATCTTGGAGGAGCTTTGGGGAGCTTCTGGACGCGCTTTTGGCTCCGCGAAGGCGGCGTTCTTCACACGCACTTGCTGATTTGCTCTCGCGGCATGTTCAGGTACACTCGTTCCATTATTTAGCACGCTGCATTATATTTTTGTTGGGTGAGCACTCGCGGCACACATGCCGCCCCGCACTAGGCCACGCACGCGGGGAGCCTCTTCCAAGCGGAAGAGGACCGATGATCCCGGTCCCTCTGCCCCTAGGGAGGACTCCCCTCCACCTAGTCCACCTCCACCCACACAGCCGCTTCCCAGCCGATCCCATCCACGCACAGCCACCACCAGCTCCCGCCGTCGGGCCGCTGGGGATCACGTTCAGAGACGACGCACAGCGCGTCCGATTTGAGCGTATCACCCAGCGCTCGATAGTGCCCTCTAGGTTCGCACACTTAGCAGACCTTGACCGCCTAGGGGTACTAGAGGGGATGCTCACGTTGTACGACAACGTGGGTTGGCGCGACTTCTTGTCTGTGTCGGCGGACACCTACGTCCGTCCGACACTTGAGGTTCTTAGCTCGATAGCCCGGACCGATGAGGGATGCTCCTTCCGTCTTATGAATCGAGAGTGTCAGATCACTCTCGATATGCTTCGAGCATTCTTTCAGTGGCCCGCTGTCCCTGTGCCTGACCGCGCCTACGCCCCCACGCATATCCCACCGCCGTCGTTCGACCCACACGCCTTTTGGACCCAGATCACGGGTTCACCACTTGCCTTTGACCCTAGTAGGGCCAAGGCCTCAGCTATAGTCCACCCCTGCCTCCGCATAGCACATCGCCTTATGGCGACCACCTTCCTTGCGAGGTACGAGCCTGGGACGATGTCTACGCCTGAGCTCTATATGCTCTACGCGATGACTCGCCCCAGAGTTCAGGATAGGGGTGGTGATGCGATGGTCCCTGCCGTTGAGATTGATATCGCTAGCTGGTTTTTGGACCGCATCATAGTATCGGTGAGCGCTCGCTCACCCATCTGTTGCGGCGGCCTGATCACCCTGCTAGCCCTGATGACCGGCGAGGACCTTCCGGACGACTTGCGTCGACCTTCGGGCCCCACTACTCTCTCGATAGATGTTATGGCCCGGATGAAGATGCTTCGTCCCCACGGCCAGCGGCACTGGGTATGGTTGCACGGCCCCTTTAGTGCCGATTACATGGTTCTCCCGAGCCCCGCTCGGACACATATAGGACCGGCACACGGGGACTGGCTTTCGGCGATGGATCTCCTGATCCCCGTCGCCTACGTGCTTGAGGCCGAGGGAGCTGAGCAGGCACCCCCTGCACCCGTCAACCCCGTGATCCCTCAGCCTGCACCTGCACTGTCTGCACCTCCCGACACCTCTGTCCCCACTTCTGTCAGTGTCGGGAGTACCCTTGCTGAGTCGTCCACCACGTCCACCACGTCCACCACCACTGCTGTGCCTATCTCGGTTGAGCCTATTTCCTCACTTCTTCCCGAGCGTCCACCCACCATACTTGAGAGCGGCGAGTCTTCCTTCTCTGCCGTTGTGGAGACCCTATCCAGTTTGATGTCCGCTGGGGTGTCACCTTTTGGTCCCTACACTTCCTCCCCAGTGGTCGACCCTTCTGTCTCCACCTCAGCTGTCCTATCCGAGAGTGTCGTGACATCTGTTCCCACGTCTGCGTCACAGACCTCTCTTGCTGCCTCGTCGCCGATTTTGTCTTCCACCACTGCTGCTGCTGCCTCCTCATCCCAGCCTGCGTCCCAGCCTCACACTGAGGCTGGGCATCCACTAGTGAGCACAGCACCTTTTCTGCACATACCTGCTGGCCCGATTATTTACACAGCCCGTGTCAGACAGCCCCGTCCTTCACAGCCTAGACATGTGCGTCCCTCTGCACCACCTCCCCCCGACACTCTACTTCAGAGCATTCGTGCTCTTGAGGGGGCGGTGAGTGGACTCAGAGGCGACTTTAGGGCTCTGTCTGCCACAGTCTCCGCCGTGCAGTCTCGCGTCGAGCTACTTCCCAGTATTCAGGCTTGCCTGACTCAGATTCTCACGCGACTGCCACCACTGCCACCACCCACCCAGCAGCTTCCACACCCACCACCCCCACCCCCACCCCCACCTCCACCACAGGACGGAGATGGTGCAGCACCACCAGCTTAGGCACACTCTTGATGCCATTGATATTTTTTTTGTCGTTATGCTGCCCGTTCTCTGCTGGTCCTGGAGATATTTTTGCCCCCCTCCTCCACACACTGTTTTGGTCCCTATCTTGCTCATATCATTCTATATCTTTTTGGGGAGAGAGGGAGAGTATTTTTGGTGACACATTACCTGCATCACTCTGATCTTTGCATGCATCATTCATATCCACATCATATTTTCTATTTGTTTTTTTTCTTTCTTTTTTATCATGCATGCATCCTCACCCACCCCACCCATTTCACGTCTCTCGGTGTGCCACACTTTGCACATTGAGGACACTGTGCACTTTAGCTTGGGGGAGTGAGTTCTCACACTTTTTGCTTTTATCGCCTTTATTTTTAGTTTTTTCACGTTTTTTCCGCTTTTGCACCCATTTTTCATCACTTTTTCATTTTCTTTACCATGCATCACGTTTTCTTATTTTCTTTGTGTGCTGCATTGTAAATAGTTCTGTTTTCTTTTATCTTTATTTCTTTCATCTTTTGCTAGAGATGATTTTTCTGTGATGACGATGACGTGGTGTTAGCTTTTCTCAATATGCATGCTAATTTTGTCATGTCATAGCTTTTGTTTCTGATATCATATGCTATGTTCTGCTTTGCATTTAGAAATAGTAACCCACTTCTTTTTCCGTATGAAAATGGATGAAATTCTATTATTAGCTAATGTCTGATAATTCATATGTATGCTATCGTAGAAAACACACCAAGATTCACGCATTGATTGCTTATATCTGGAGTACTGCTTTCTTTTCTCATATCACTTCTTATTGCATGATTTGTACGCTTCACTTCAGGTTGATTGAATGTTTGCTAGCATTGATAAATCTGGACTAGTTTGCTTTTTGAGATTAAACTGAGTAGATTAAATTACCCTGCTGAAGTTGTCATGCACGTCCTATAGAGTGAACCGAGAGATACATTTATTTCTTTCTCCACATATCTTGAACATTATTTCTCTATTTTAAATTCATTGGTGAATCTCCCCTTAGCAATTCTATTATTGGCATTCCCCCCGTTATTATATCCCATGCTCCAAATTCCCCAAAACCAAAAAGAAAAAAAATATACTTGTATATCCTTCTCTCTTTTGATTTGGGATCACTTATGTATATATTTCTATTGAAAAAAAAAGAGAAAAAAAATCGAGAAAAGAAAAGAGAAAAGAAGTTCATAACGATCCCATCTCATACTCTTTCTCTCATTCTTCCCTCTTTTTGTTTTTATTTTTATTCTTTTTTTGGAGCTTCAAAAGAAATGGGGAATGTTCATATTGATTTGTGAATGCCTCCACGCTTATGGATAAGCTTGGGGGAGAGAATCCAATGAAGTGTGAGAGAGTGACTACTTGACGGTGCATGACAACCTAGGCTAAGTAATCTTTTATACTCGGTGAGATTGCTAAAGTTTCACGAAATCCAGAAATCGACACTTAGCATTCATTTCATGAAAACCATACTTTTCTATTCTTACTACTATATTGTGTGATATCTCTTATACTCCTTATAGAAAGCATTCAATTGAAAAGTGTGTGATCTACGATTTTGTATACCGCTTTAGATGCTTCAGACGATGTTAATTCTAGAATTATTCCATTTTTCTTGCTATATTGATATTCTTGGGTTTTCTATTTCAAATGCACCATTATACTATGATATCGAGATAAAAGTCTTTGACATGTGTTTTATATTCGATGCGTGCTATATGAGTAAGCAATACCCACGTCCTGAGAAAAATGATCTAGCAACTTCCTTCTTCGTTTTCTATTTTGTTTTTCATTTTTCATTTTCCATTTTTCCATCGTTTCCATTATCTTTATCCACCGGGTTCGCTTTTTACTCATCTTCCTCGAGGACGAGTAAGAGGTAAGCTTGGGGGATTTTGATCACTCCATATTTTACACCATTTTTCTGCTTGTTTGCATGACATTTAGATCGCCCATATCGCGTTTTTCACGATTATTCGACAATATTGCGATACTTTTCACGATTTCTTGTTTTTGTCGTATTTCAGGAGATTTGGAGCGATTTGAAGTGATTCTGAGATGCACCCACTCCGGAGTGTCACCCGTGACTCTTTTGAGGGGAATTCTGTGATTGGAGAGGAGTGGAAGAAGAAAGAACGTCGTAGGAGCGACGAGGAAGCAAAAATACGAAGATTGGGCATTTTAAGCATGCCACTCGGCCGAGTGAAGGAGTCACTCGGCCGAGCATCGACAGCCCGCTCGGCCGGCCAGATCGGACACGCAACAGCTTGAGTATCAGCGTGCACTCGGCCGAGCATCGCCAGCCCACTCGGCCGAGCACGGAGACACCACTCGCCCGAGTGGCATCAGAACGACGGCAGAAGAAAACACAAACTTACTGTAATCCGTCAGTGCACCCCGATTTCCGACTCGGCCGAGTGAAGAAATCCCTTCGGACGAGTGAAGAAAGTCACTCGGCCGAGTGACTCCCGAGGAGCCGACCCCCAAACCTCCCAGTTCTCTGGAATCCGTCTGGGTCCGTCACTCGGTCGAGTGATATTTGTCACTCGGCCGAGTGAGCCGCGCTGCCTGTAGCGTAAAGTGTGATTTTCAAGCTGCGCAGGGGCATTTTTGTCACAGATTTTTGGGCGATTTTGGGGGGTATTTAACCCCAGTTTTTAACCTAGTTTGGGGAGCTTTTCTCATATTTTTGGCAGCCCTTTTTGATTACTTTTTAGGAGATTAGATTTAGTTCTTTGGAGAGAGATAAAAAGTTCTATTTTGTTGGATGCTATTGAATCTTCATTGGTTTGTCTCTCTTTCTATCAAAAACCTCATTTTTATTGATATATTGTCTATTGCAATGAATTCTATTGTTTTTATTATTGAATTTCTAATGATTTGCATTATGAATCGTGAGTAGTTTTATCGTCTTAGGCCGTAGGGATGAACCCTACGAACCCTATTTCTAATTTGTAATGAATTGGTGAAATTCTTGCTAGAATTGATTAGGGTTAGTTTGGGATTTATTTAATACGAATAGCTAGGGATTCATACCGATTGGGATTTGCAAGAGATTGGATCCCAACTCGATAGGAAGCCCTAGAAATTCGAATTGGGTTACAATTGGGTTTCTCTGGAATCGGTTTGCAAGAGATTGGACCGAAACTAGGGTTTTCGATTGCAATTCTATACCAATACCCGTTTGCAAGAGATTGGACGGGTAGGAACTATCCCAACCTAGGTCGTAGCTCGAGTTTGCACGAGAGTGGGCTCGAGATACGATTGAATGATGATGTTGTTCTTCACGCTAGCTTGCCTAGGTTAGGGTTTGCAAGAGATTGGACCCTACCCTAGGTTTGCTATAGACCGACAATAGCGCGAGAGCGTGAGCTTGGTTCTACATTTAGTTGCAACTAGTTCACCTGAATTTCAAGTCTATCAATTGTGAAACCTACGAATCACAATGACGAGATACGGTTTGTAGCGGGGATTCCCTATCCCTAGTCGTTTTTATTAATTTGATATTTTCTTTATACAATTGAACGACTGTGACCGCTTTATTGCAAATATTTCTCGACTGTTCTTATAGCCAGGTGAATTGAAGAAGACACCGTCATTTGCCCTCCTCGTGTTCGATACCCGCTCGCCGCTACACCGTGCGCTTGCGGTAAGACTAGCGAGTCTCGTCCCGGGTGTGTATCCGGGGCGCGATCACTACACAAAGATAAATACTCATAATACCAACTGAAATCAAGGTGACATATAATAGGCATGGATTACATAAACTAATTGTAAACCAAATGTAAAATACAATAGCATGCAAACATGCAAGGTTTATCAAATCTCATATATCTCTCCCCATATGCATATGAATGTATCTACCCATATATATTTACATAATCATATATCTCTCCCCCTTGACGTCGTCAAAAAGGTGGACATCAAAAATATCCCACTTTGTCATCTTAACCAAGATATGACAATATGCAAGAAAAGAAAGATATGTATGATACCAAATTTAAAAATTTAGTGGGTATCAATTCACTATCCCATGCTCCCCCTAGATCATAGAAATGGTCAACTTTTGACTTCTAGGATCTAATACCAATTATAATTAATGGATCCATGGGCCTAAAGTGTATCAAAGCAATAGATATGGAAAAAATCAAGCTTTAAAGATACAAAAGAATATTGCCAAAAACAAATATATCATGAAACATGTTGGCAATATACAAGAGGTTTGGTTTGAGATCAAAAACAACCAAATGTGAATAAAGATCTCAAATAACCTCCGAAATGAGAGTTAAAATATGTCTTAAAATGCATTAAACATATAACATATTAACTCCCCCATTGACATACACATGGATCAAAAATGCATGCATGTCAATAAACCCCAAGGTCCCCATTTTCATGAAAAATAAGTTTGAAAATATTTTTCAAAATCATGAAACACACACAAACAATGGGTATGCCAAAAAAATAAACATTCAAGCACAATACACATGCAATATGCATATGTGTGAGGAACCTAAACATTAGGCAACCAAACCCAAGAGGAGTTTGATTTCCTAATGTAATCACATCCCTAACTAGAGAGTTGATGTAGCTATCCCTCTCTTGCACACTAACCTTAGTGGGAATCCATAATCTCAAGGATTTCCTAGGCAAGGGTTTTGCCTTTGCAAGAGGGGGGGGGGATGTGGCATGCTTAGGTGTAGAAATGAATTTCTTAGCATGCAAAGAATGAGGATTTTGCTTCTTTGCAAAGAATGAAGATTTTTCATTCTTCCTCATTACCTCGTGATCTACATGCTTTTTGTTGATGTTATTGTTGTACAAGAAAGCATAGTGATTCTTCTTAGGTGCTTTAGCAATATTTCTTGTATTTGCACCATAAGAGGAATTAGAGGTGGGTTTGGAAACCATATTTTGAATATAACCCAAACCTCCTCTATGATTTGTCGGATGTTGTTTTAATTTATTGTAAGAGTTGATGCACTTACTAGCCTTTTCGGAAACCATACCGAAACGATGTTCAAACTCCTCATATGGGATCTTCTCTTCACTCTCATCAATGACATCTTCTTTGAATACCTCGTCGCTTTCCTCCTTGCTTGGGCAAAGCGAAGACTCTTCCTCATTGGCCCTCAGGCATGATTCCTCGTAGGAATTGTAATTATCGAGCCAAGCATCCAATTCCTCCTCAGTTAATCCGGATGGGATTGGTGTAGGAGCAACAAAGGCTACAAAGCATGCATGAGCATCCTCCTTTGCATCCTCCTCTTCGTTGCACGAAGTGTCCTCACTCGAATCATCAAAGGTCCCGTTTAGTCCCTTCTTTTGGTTCTTGGAATTGGACTTTCCTTTCCAATGCTTTTTCCCTTTACCCTTGTAAGTTTCTTTGTTGGGTTTGGAAGGGCATTCGGTGGACAAGTGATCTTTTCCACTGCAAGTATAACAAGTAGGAACCTTGTTAGAATTGGAGGCAAACTTTGACAAAGACTTACCTTGCTTACACTTGAGGAATGCTTTGAATTGCTCGGCAAGCTCCTCAATTTCTTCTCCACCTGCATCTTCTTGCTCATCTTCTTCACTAGGAGCTTCTCGATGGAATTTCCTCCTCCACTTGATTGGCTCCTACTTGGCATGGAATGCAACCCCCTTTTGCTTCTCTAGCTTCTTGGGCTTTGTTGGTTGAATCTCCTTCTTGTGTTGAAGCTTCACTTCATATGCCATGAGATTACCAATGCACTCCTCAACGATATATTTGGACGTGTCATATGACTCCAAAATTCTGTTGGCCTTTGACTCCCAACGAGGTGTGAGAGAGTCAAGGATCTTCTCTACACGATCCACTTGGGAAATCATCTTCCCGAGTCCCTCCAAAGCGTTCACGATCTCAGTGAACCTTGTGAACATCTCTGAAATGCTTTCGCCTTCCTGCATCTTAAACATTTCATATTTATATCTAAACACAGTTTGTTTAGATTTCTTTACCTTCATTGTCCCTTCATGACAAATCTCCAAGGTATGCCAAATATCATTGGCCGTTTTGTACATGGAGATACGGTTGATCTCATTGGCTGAGAGAGCGCAATGTAATGCGTTCATAGCTCTCGCATTGAACTTGATCGAGTCCTTCTCCGCCTTTGTCCTTGAAGCCGCGGGTGTAGTGGGCTTCTCAAATGGCACCTCAGTGATATCCCATTGGTCTTGACCCTCCATGTAGATCATCATCCTAATCTTCCAACTTGGGTAGTTGGTTCCGTTGAAGAGCGAGGGTCGTACGGTTGAGTGACCTTCTTCATGAGACGTGGATGAGGCGTTGAATGCCATTGTTGCAGTATGCTTTAACCTCGATCTGATACCAATTGTAAGGATTGCCTTACCCTTGCAATACTAACAACACACACTAGAGGGGGGTGAATAGTGTAATGGCAATAAAATTGTCCAATTAAAATTTAACTTGAAAATGCGGAATTATAAACGCAAGAGGAATTAAAAGACACAATCAATCCAAACGCAAACACACAGTTTTACCCTGGTTCCCTAAACTTGGGTACATCCAGCCACACCAATATTCACTATATTACCACACAAAGAAGTGAATACAAATCTCACAAGGAGATACCCCCACAAAGAGGATTTATGGCCTACATAAGGACCCAACCAATCCTACACGAGGATCAAGACTCACACACAGAGAATCACTAACTCCCACTCAGATAATTAGGGTTAGCCCTACACTAGGACACTAAACTCCAACAAAGAGAGTTACTCCCACAAAGAGAGTATCCTAAGTCCCACAAAGAGAGAACCTCCCACAAAGAGAAAGTTCTAATTCCCACAAAGAGAATTAGAGACACAAATTACACCAAGTAAAAAAAATACTCTTACCTGTGCCTTGAGATGCTTACTCATGAATGGATGCAAGGCATGAAAGAGGATCTCCAAGTGTTAGAATATGCTTGAGAGCACTTGGATGATTTCCCTTGAGCTGGACTTCAATGCATGAAGAAAGATGAATGCTCAATTGAGGGAAATGAGGGAGCTTGAGAGTAGCTTATAGATCTCTTGAGATTTTCTATAGAGTCAAGAGTTATCAAGTGTTGTCAAGAGTTCTCAAGTGAAGGCAGCATACTCAAATATATAGGAACCCCATATCGAGCCCCAAAACCCAAGGAAACAGCCAAAGAAAGAATTCAGCAACGGCTAGAAACTGGGCCAAAACGACAGGAACAGTCGACTGATGATCAAAAGACAGTCGCCTGATCAACTGCTAGAAAATATGCAACGGCTATAATCTGAGCCAGGACAGTTGACTGATGAGTCAATACAGTCGAATGACAAAGAGGACAGGCGCCTGTTAATCCTTCAGCAGGCGACTGCTGTAGGGGATGGAACCAAACAGAGAGCTACTCTTTCTCCAATTCTTCGCATAGGCGACTGATGTTAATACTACAGTTGACTGTCAAATAGTCAGGTGATTGTACATTCTTCATCAGTCGTCTGCAGTATAAAATGAAGAAACAACAGAGAGATGCAGAGAATGCACTTACGCTATACATGCGACTGATGACCAATCTCCAGGCGACTGTAAAAATACATGCGAATGTAAACTGATCGACAGACGACTATGCGTAAAGCTCAAGTTTGAGTCAATTGAAATGTTGACTTGAGCTGTGCATGTCAGATGACTGTAGAAGGATCTACAGGCGACTGGAAATCCCCCAGTCGATTTTGTTTCCTTCAGCATGCGACTGATAGAAAGCCATAGACTCCAAATGAGTCTTTGGACAGAGTGAACCTATTGGGTTGGATTCTATGATAATCCTAAGGCTCACAAAGATGGTTATATGCATATGCATGAATGAGTAAACCATCTAACAAGGCATTACATTAACCCTAGACTCAAAAGAGAGAGAAAGCAATAAAGTAAATTACATGGATTACATTGCTTTCCTTAGAGTCTAAGTCTTCAATCTTGATGCCTTGATTGCTCTCCATCATCTCCAAGCTTTGGCACTCCTTGAGTCCAAGAATTTGCTCTTCTCCACTTAATGTCCATCCTTGCACCAAGTGATTAGTCTCCAAGAAAGATATTCTTGAGATAAAACTGAGAAACTAAAACATGAGAGTCATTAGCAACAACATAATGTTGTGATCATCATCAAAATAAGATTGGTATAAAACACCAATACTCAACAAGTAGTGGCCATGGTTTGGCCATATCATCAAGGAGGGCCTACTTGGGGATGAGGGGGGCTTGGGTGTGGTTTGGGGTTTTTTTGTGGTGCATCCAAATTTAAGCCACCACTCTTCCCATGAATTACAAGCTTTCCATTGCTTATTCATGCAATCAAAAATCCCCTCTCTCTTCCCCCTATTTATGGGTTTGCCATCGGTCTTTTTCCACTTTGCCCCTGCGTTTTTTGCTCTTAGGCCCCTCATTTACCCCTTTTACCCCCGACGATTCCCACACACAAACCCACACTTTCCTCTTATTTTCGGCTACGTGCAGTTTCCAACTCCTGTGTGTAGGTATTTATTTTGATATCGTGCATGATGTGCACGTGTAATTTCTAGTATGGTCTTGTTTGAGGACAAGCAAGAGTTTAGCTTGGGAGATTTTGTTAAGTGCATATTTTACACATGTTTTGTTTCATTTTAGTTCATTTCACTCTTGGAGATATTCTATATTATTTCAGGGATAAAATGCATCAAACAATGCATAGAAGCGATGGGGGAAGCAAAGGAGAAGAAGCGAAAAAGTTTGGAGAAGAAAGAAATAAGATATGGGGCCAAGACAGGACAACACGACCGTGTAGTGACACACATGGCCGTGCGAGCATATCAGCCCTCTAACCAAAGACGAGCTGAAGCGACACGGCTGTGCAGCTATCTGCACGGCCATCTAAGGTTTGCGTAACTTAAAGAATCTGTTGAAAGAGTCGACATGGTAATGCAGTCATCTGCACAGCCGTGCAAGATTTGCAAAACATTGGAGTTTTGATGCACATTGTCTGCATGGCCATGCGACTTGTCGACACGGCCGTGTGCTCGGTAAAACTAGGTTTTGACCCGAATCTGCTAGAGTTTTAAAGTGGGTATAAAAGCTAAAGCTTGTAATTAGTTTCGATCGACTTTTCCTAAGGTTTTAATTGTATTTTGGGTGGCTACTATGGAGATTTGTAAGACTTATTTTATTGCTTTTCTTTTGATGCAAAGCTTGGATTTTTGGATCTTCTATTCAGTAATATTCTATCAACTCTCTCTTTTATTTTGTGATCCATTTGTCTATGGATTGTTTGATGATTATTTCCATGTCTAGTGAGTATTTTTCTTTCCTAGGGTGAAGTTGAACCCTATTGTAGATTATTCGTAAGGGTTGATCGTCCCAAATATCAATTTATTGGATTATTGCTAGGGTTTAGTCTTGGATGTGCATGTTATCGATTTAGCCATTGAATTTCTATATAACCTTAATCACCCATACAAAATTGGGGTTTTGGTTTGATGCATATTAATGTTAGATTGATTTTCAATTAATTAGTATGACGACGAGACATCGGACCCAGATTAATTAAAGCAACTAATTAGGATTACCAACGAGACATCGGAGTTCTAATTTAGATATACAGACTTTGATCCGAGTTCTCCCACGAGACATGGTGAGAACGAGGATTGTGGAATTTAATTCTCACCCATGGCTTTAGTCTGATAAATTGAGAAGCTAGATCATTCCTACAATTAATTTGCAATAGTGGGAATACTTAGCCCTAGCATTTCCCATATTTGATAAGTTCTAGTATAAACTCCCTCTCGCTGATACAATCTTGTGTAGCTAATCATAATCCTTAATTAATCAATACTCAACCACTGCCGCCCTGTGTTCGACCCATTTGCTACGATCATCATACGCTTGCAGTTAATATAACTTTCCACAAAAATCTCTATATAAGCCAACTTACAAGATTCAACTTACTCTTAGTCCCCTACCAAACAGTCTTAGTACATTCTTTTCCAAGAGAACTGATGTGTGTCGCTCGAACTTGTCTACTAGCCCTAAGCAATTGGCAACCTCGTCCTCAGAAATCCATCTTTGGTTAGGGGGCTTAAGCTACCCCCAATGAGTGAGGAAATTCACCACCTTATGCATCCAAACTAAGGTTCTACTTCCAATCATGGATGGCAGTTGGTAGCCCAGAGATAAGATGCCTCTTCCTTCGAGTAGCAAGATAGTACAACACCCCTGAAGTGTAGAATTTTAATTGATATATATATACACATATACACACACATACACACACACCATTAGTCAGCGCCGTGTTACTCTTAAGATAAAGCACTCTAAACCTAACCAAAGCTAAATAGAATTTGTGGTCAACTAACACATGGGAGTTCGAGAAAGTCCAAAATTCCTATAATGAAAAGGGTGCAGAGAAAAGTAGATACCATGATGAAATCATTTTATATACGCTCTGACCTCCCTCCCTCAGGGGAAGCATATCCGCTCATATTCATAAGGGATCCATGCCAGAAAGGAGATAAGTGGTAGTCCAAACATAACCTAAGGAGGTTGAATGAGAGACCTTAGAGACAAAATCGAAGATTCCGTTCGAAACTCTAAAGAACTCATCATAGGCCTGAAGTATACGACTGCACAGTTCTGAGCTACTGGGTAAGATCTCAATCGATGTAATTGGGATATCACCTCAATCATTGGGCCCTTCCATTTGGATATACAAGTCATTGGAGCCACCTTAGGGGGTGCCATCATCAGACCTATCATCAAAGCTGGAGCGCCACCCAGGTGACTACTCCTCTCGGGAGCTCATAAGCTTAGTCCCTGACTCTTAATTGGGGTCGTCACTGGTGACATGAGTGTGATTGGACAGTTAAAATGATGGGGACGATATGTAGCCATCGCATTACCGAATGATACTCCTGTCAGTGACGAGCACTACACCAATAAGCACATATGGCAAATGAGGCATATTGTGGTAGTGTCTACACTTTAACGTTACTTGTTGTCAATTGCTAGCTCACTTGTGGGGTGCCTTCTGATTCAGGGTAAATATTGCATATTTAACCCCTCATCTAGTGTCATTTTGTGTGTATTTGGTGCATATTTGATCTCTAATACGATTGTATTCAGAATATTATCATTTATTATTCTATGCACAAAACATTTTTTTTATTGAGTATTCTGGTTCTCTCATATTTTTCATGTGTAAATCTCAGTCTCACGATTCCAACGGCTATTTATTTGTACTTTTCTGAGATTTGTGCTAATTTCTATAAATTTTTGAATGCAGAATACCAATTAAATGAAGAAATACGGCCGAAATACGATCAAAATAAGATCTTTATATGATCGTCGCACTCCGCCTGGCTACATGGCCATATCTCAGATGTCAATATCTGATCTGACGGCTCGAAAGCGTAGCAGAAACAATTTGGAGATATGAGATGTACAGAACACGTGGCACAATCGTGTGCACTCACGCTTCATCCGACGCACGAGATTTTGGACGACACGGCGTCATCGCAGATGTTGATTGATGATCTGACGTCCAATATGAATTCGGATGTGAGGGAAGAGTGGGCAAAGGTAGCTTCGATCGGGGCAACGTGGCGAAATGGGAAGCACCTGATTCTCCATCCAACGGATGAGAATCAAATCCAAGCGAGATCGGATCAGTGCGAAGGCGGGCGAACACGGCAGAGGGCCACGTGGCGGTACGTGGTTACATCCTGCGGCGATCAACGGCAGAAAAATGTTGCGGTGATGCGGAGCGGGTTTACGGCTATTGGATGCGGGTTTTGGACCTGCTAACATTTTCAAACTTGCAATGCCCTTATATAAGCGTTTTCTAGGGGTTTGAAGGTATTCTTGGCGTATCCTGAGCTCTAGAGAGCTTTTGGCCATGAGTTTTCGAGGCCCGATAGACAGAGGCTAGGATCAATTGTTGAAGGAGATTTGGGGCTCAATGGTGGAGATTTGGTGATAAAATTCTTAACTTTTCTTTCGTGTTTGGTGTATTTCTCACGTATTTTGAGTATATGAACACGTATTTGTCTATGAATATGGTTTCTTTTCTCTCCATGCGTGGCTAATCTCCATATTGTTGGATCTGGATCTAGCCTGGAGGGGGGTGAATAGGCTAATAAAAATATTCGTGCAACCCATAAACAAACATACGCTGTTATAAGCACAGATGCAGATATGCAGGGTAAATAAATTTGCAGACACAGATGCACAGCAGATTTACCCTGGTTCGGTCGTCCCCACGACCTACGTCCAGCCCCGAAAGCAACTACTAGATTAATATGTAATCAAGGTACATCTATAATGATTCAAGACACCAATCAACTCTCACCTAGTTCGTACGAACTCCTGCGTGCTCTACACTATCAACCTAATCAGATGCTCTCACCTTTGACGAGCCCCAACTCGTCAAGTCCCCAAAAAATGTCCCAATAATGTTGAAATAGTTTTCCCCTACAAAGATCAATACGCCAATCACAAAATATAATAAAGTAAAGAGTTCAGAGATGCTCAATTATGACGGTGTCGATGTCTCTGTCGTTCAGCGCAGATCAGACCAAGTCTAATAGTTTGTAGTCTGCAAGTCTTGTTGAGTATTGGACTTCTCCCTACTTGGTGTTAATGATGAGCAAACAAAAATACTTGTGACTAATCCCCTATTTTGCAGTTAATCCATTGCCTAAGCTTACTATGAAGATCAACTAGCAATGGATGACTCACAAACGTGATTGAAGGCAAATGACATGAATTGGATGATCGTAGATTGATGATTGAAGCTCCGAAAAGACTTCAAGCTCATACGATGGAAAGAAGAGATTATTCGTCAATGTAATTTTTCTTTTATCTCTTCTAGTATGTAGCTTATAAGTAGAACTATGATGGAGCACTCACACACATCTACTTTCGGTCATAGGACATTTCTAGACCTTTGTCCTTTGATCTCAATTCAATTCTCTTTTGTTTGTGCTAGGATTGTTCATAATAGCCGACTGCTTAACAGTTTACAGTCGCCTGTCTCAAAAACAGTCGACTGTGTTTTGTTCTACAGTCGCCTATTATGCACAGACTATTACAAAGCAGTTTTTGGGTCCTCTCTGATTATCTCGCACAGGCTACTGTTGAACGTTTATATTATCTCGCATGTCCTAGAGACAGTCGACTGTGAATGGTTCATCAGTCGCCTGTCTCTCCTTGCCCAAACTCTGTTTGATCCGATTTCTACGGCCAGTCGACTTATGCTGTACATACAGTTGACTGTCTATTAGATCAGTCGACTGTCTATGCTGCATCAGTCGCATGTCTGTAAGTCTATTCTTTGACTCAGCTCTCTGGAAATTTCTCCTGTCTGTGACAGTCGTCTTTTTAAGGATATACAGTCTCATGTTCTGATTGACAGTCGACTGTGTTCCTTGCATCAGTCGTATGTCCTGTATCTTGTGAGATTTCCAGTATTTTATCTAACTTACTATTCTCTCGGCCAGTCGCCTATCGAAGAATGTACAGTCGCCTGTTGGTTTTACAGACGACTGTCTTGGCTTCATCAGTCGACTGTCCACGTGGTAAGTTACCGTAATGAATTCTCACCTACCCTTGCTGACTGTGCAACAGTCGACTGTGGTTTGTTCAACAGTCGACTGTCGCGAGTTCAGATTATATCCGTTGAGATTTTTCTCACAGATTTCGATTGGGTTTTTGCCTAAACTGTTTTGTGGATTTGAGAAAGCTATAAATAGAGCTTCTACTGTTCCATTGGAAGGTTACTCATTCATTGCAAAATCCTTCAAGCTTTCATTTCCAAAGCTCAAAGCTTTCAAATCCAAAGCCCTAAGTATTTCCAAATCTTGTTCTCTTGCTCTCCAACCTAGAACCAAAGATTGATCTTCTAGGCATTTGGTGCAGTCAAGAGAAAGGGCTTTTCTCCTCTCTTCCAAGAGAGTTCTTCAACACACATCACACTTCTCCTTCAAGTTCTACTTCAAGGCATAGGTGATTGTAAGTGTTGCTTTCAGATTTCATAACTTCTTTATTTGAATTGTGCTCTCGGTTGTGAGAGTGGTTTTTGCTTGCTCCCTGGTTGTGGGAGTCAAGGACATCGATTGTAGTTGATTGCACTTGTAAGGTTGCTACAAGTGGTTTTTAAGGAAACCTCAAGTTAGGGTTCTAACTTGAGTATCCGGTGGTATCCGGGTGGTAGGGACGTAGGATTACCGGGAACAAGTCGGGAGTTGACTTGGGTAATCCGAACCCTTGAAACATAACTGCGTTTGCGTGTGTTTCTCTTTGGGTTGTTTTTCTATTCCGCACTATTTGTTGGATTGCATTTTATTTGGCGTAAATTCCTTTTAAATTTGCATAAACATTATTCAACCCCCCCTTCTAGTGTTTTCCCCATAGACAGGGTCCTTACAATTGGTATCAAAGCGCAAGGTTTTATCTATGGCATTCAACAACAACAACGTTCCTCCGCCGCCTACGTACAATAATCACCACCGTGATGGAGCGTCCACACTTTTCGAAGGTCAATCTACGGTACATCCTCCACGTTTCAATGGTACTAACTTTGGTTATTGGAAGTGTAGGATGGAGACATTCCTTAGGAGTGCTTCTCTTTGGAGAACTCTCCACAAGGAGTACGTCGAGCCCTCCGAAGATGATTTCGAGAAATGGACGACTTCCGAGAAGTCCACCGAAGTCAATAACGCTAAAGCAATGAACGCTCTTCATTGTGCGTTGGACCCGAATGAGTTCAACAAGATATGCACATGTAAGAGTGCATATCAAATTTGGAACCATCTCATCGTTACCCACGCAGGAACGAATAAGGTAAAGCTTTCAAAGTTATATGTTGCCGTGCAAAACTTCGACTTGTTTCACATGCAGGAAAATGAGAGCATTGTGTCGATGTACGGACGCTTTACTGACATCACAAACGAATTGGAAGCCTTTGGCCAAATCTACACCGAACCTGAAAAGGTAAGGAAGATCATCATGGGGATGACCTCTAAATGGGAAAGACGAGCAATCGCCATTGAGGAGGTCAATGACTTGAAGAATTACACCGTGGAGAATCTCATCGGGACTCTTATGTCTTACGAAGTAAGACGGGATAACCGATTGAAGATTCGATCCATGATGAATCCCTCGGAGGCCAAGAAGAAAGCTTTGGCGTTCAACGCCAATTCGTCATCCTCCGAAAGTGATGAATCCGAGAACGAGATGGATTTGGGTGAAATGGCCCAAATGGCGAAGAAGTTCCAACGCTTCTTCCGCAAAGGTAAATTTCCCTCCAACAAACGTTTTGAGTCTACTAATGCTACTTCCTCTCTTTGTTATAATTGTAATAAGCCAGGGCACATCAAGAGGGATTGCCCAATGCTAAACAACAAAGAAAAGTGGAAGGCACCAAAGTACCACAAGTCCAACAAGAACAAGAAAGACAAGAAGAAAGGACTCGTCGGTACCTTTGATGACTCAAGTGATGACTCATCAAGCGATTTCGATGATGAGAAGGGTGAGAGCGCCCACATGTGCTTCATGGCACTTGAAGACCCACTCTCGGATGAGAGTGATTCCGATACGGATAACACTGAGGTAACAATGGATGAACTTCGCATAGCTAATGAAGAACTATTTGCTAAATACCAATCTTTAATGCTTAGATACTCTAGCTTAAAGAAATCAAAAGTTAGCAAGTCATCCATTCCATGCATTATCAACAATGACACCATTGTTGATACTTTAACCCTTGAGAAAGCAAACTTAGCTTCTCAAAATGTCACATTGAGAAATGAGGTGAATACCCTCAAATCTCAACTAGATCAAACACATCCCATGGATAATAGTGATCTAGTTACATGCCACACACAATTGGGATTAGAGAATGATTCTCTTAAAACCCAAGTGCACGAGCTCAAAGCACGGGTGTCCACCTTGGATACCAACATTTCTTCTTTAAAGGAGAAATATGAGCTCATGTCCTCCCGTATTGTGAGATTCAATAAGGGACAAGGACAATTGGATGATTTGCTTGCAAATCAATTTCCGGCCACACATCGTGTTGGCCTTGGATTTGTTAAAGCGAATGCATCTAATGATCGCACCTCCTCTAGTGGTGTCACTATAGATTTTGTGAGGCCTTCCTCCGGTGCATCCACAAGTGGTGTCAAAGACACTATAGGTAGCAATCCTACCAAGAATGTCACCACATTACTTTCTCTTCCTTTTGGCAAGAAACCCACTAAGGGTGGAAACCAAAAGCAAGGCCATGCTTATATGTACACTAATACTCATCCACGTAGGAAACATCCTACTTCACAAGTGGATAATCATGACACATTTTATGCTCCGCACCCACGGACACGTATACAACCACACATGAGAAATACTCATGTACGTGCTCCCACACACCCATATGCTCATACGCATCATTCTTTCATGTATGTTAATTCTCCACATGACATGCATGATCAATATGCTTCATATAATATGCATGTTCCCAAGAATACATATCATTCAAGAATGTACAATGCATATCCTCCACCTCATATCTATGCTAGAAATCATGTTCCTAAGAAGCATGCACCACATAGAAATCCAACTCATATGCATGCAACTAGGAATAGGACTCCCAAGATGTACACTATTTGGGGTCCTAAGAACACTAGTCTAAATGTTAGGAATGCTTATGTTGATTCCTATTTTCAGGATGTAATTAGAAATAGTAACTATGTTGGGAAGCGGAAGTCCACTTGGACTTGGCTTCCAAAGGGCTAATCCCCTTGGACCCAACAAACATTGGGTACCATAAGCTTATGGTATATTATATAGGTACCCAAGAGAAAGAAGAAGAGCAATAAATGCCTTATTAGCTCTAAAGGGAAAGGATTGATTCTTGATAGCGGTTGCTCCAAACACATGACGGGAGATCCCTCATTGCTCTCCGAAGTGATTAGCATCAAAGATGGTGCAACGGTCACTTTTGGAGGTAATCAAAAGGGAACCATCATTGGAGTAGGTATCGTTGGTAATCCTTCCAAACCCCTAATTACTAATGTTTATCTTGTTAGTGGTTTTATGTCACAACCTCATTTCCATAAGTCAACTTTGTGACAAAGGTTACAAGGTTAACTTCGGAGAAGGATTGTGTACTATTGTTGATTGTGATTCAAATGTTTTATTTTTCGGTATTAGGCGTAAAAATATTTATTATTTAAGCTTGCCTAAAACCGTAGAACATTGCTTAGTTGCTAACACAAGTGGACAACTATTATGGCATCGCCGTTTTGGTCAGGTTCACTTCAAGCACTTATATAAGTTAGCTAAGCATGATCTAGTCAAAGGTTTTCCTAAGATTATTTTTAATAAGAAAAACTTTTGTGATTCATGTCAAAGAAGTAAACTAAGTAAATCTTCATTTAAGCATAAAGAAGGGATTACTTCTAAGAGGCCCCTAGAACTTCTTCATCTAGATTTATTTGGGCCAACTAGAACCGCTTCTTTAGGTAATGCTCATTATGGACTAGTTGTCGTTGACGACTTTTCTAGATTTACTTGGGTTTCATTTTTAACTAATAAGAATGAAGCTGATGAAGAGTTTACCAAATTTGCAAAGAAGATTCAGAATCTTTTAGGATCCACCATTATCACTATTTGTAGTGATCATGGAGGAGAATTTGAGAATGAGTCTTTTACTAAGTTTTGTGATGACTCCGGGATAACTCATAACTTTTTCTTTCCTCATGCACCACCACAAAATGGTGTTGTAGAAAGAAAGAATAGGACTCTTATTGAGTGTGCTCGCACTATGCTCCATGATAGTCATTTAGGACTACAAGTTTGGGCAGAAGCGGTGCACACGGCATGTTATGTGCTCAATAGAATCCTAGTGAGACCCCGAACAAACAAAACTTGTTTTGAGTTGTTTTACGATAAAAAGCCTCAAGTGAAATATTTTCGTGTCTTTGGTTCAAAATGTTTTATAAAGAACACCTTTGGTAATTTAGACAAATTTGAGCCAAGATCTGATGAAGGAATTTTTGTTGGATATTACACACGTAGCAAAGCCTATCGGATATACAACAAAACTTCTTCAACGATTGAGGAATCACTTCACGTATCTTTTTATGAAGATTTTGACTTTTCTCATGTTGATGATGATAATGTAGATATTCTTTGTGATTCTCTTAATAATGTTAAGATTAATGATAATATTGTTGAGACTAACACTTCTAACGAAGTTGTTGAAGTTGTTCCTAGTGATCCAGGTTTACCCAAAGCTTATCCAACCGTTCGCAACCATCCCCATAACCAAATTATTGGAGATATTGGTGTGGGTGTTCGAACGAGATCAAGAATTAAAGAATTCTCCCATTGCGCATTCGTCTCTACCATTGAGCCAAAGAACATTCAAGAAGCTTGTGAGGATAGCTCTTGGATAGTGGCAATGGAAGAAGAACTAGCGCAATTCGAGAGAAATGAAGTTTGGGAACTTGTACCTCTTCCAAGTGGTCACCAAGCTATTGGGACCAAATGGATCTTCAAGAACAAGAAGGATGAAAACGAGGTAATCACACGGAACAAAGCAAGGTTAGTAGCTCAAGGCTACCGGCAAGAGGAAGGTATTGATTTCGAAGAATCCTTTGTCCCCGTAGCTAGATTAGAAGCTATTAGGTTGCTTTTATCTTTTGCATCCCATAAGAATTTTAAATTATTTCAAATGGATGTTAAAAGTGCATTTTTAAATGGATTTGTAAATGAAGAAGTCTATGTTTCTCAACCTCCCGGTTTTATTCATGAGAAATTTCCAAACCATGTTTTCAAACTTAAGAAAGCGTTGTATGGATTGAGACAAGCTCCTAGAGCTTGGTATGATCGCCTTAAGACCTTTCTTTTGAATTTAGGTTTTAAAATGGGAGAAGTTGATTCTACACTCTTCATTAAAGATTATGAAAATGACATTCTTTTGGTTCAAGTTTATGTAGATGATATTATTTTCGGTTCTACTAACGTTAATCTTTGTCAAGAATTTTCCAAGTCTATGAAGGATGAGTTTGAGATGAGCCACATGGGAGAGCTCACCTACTTCCTTGGATTGCAAATTCGACAATGGAGAATGGCACTTTCATACATCAGACAAAGTACACAGGGGAGCTTATTAAGCGATTCGGGATGGAATCGTCTTCAAGCAAAAGGACTCCCATGAGTACTACTACTCATCTACACATGGATGAAAGAGGAAAAGATGTAGAAGTTCGTCTATATCGAGGTATGATCGGTAGCTTACTTTACTTAACCGCTAGTAGGCCCGATATCATGTTTTCCGCATGTATATGTGCTAGATATCAAGTGACTGGTCCAAAAAGTTGTACTGATAATCCCAAGTATAGGACGTCGGTCAAGTAGTAAACCTGGTGAGACCAGGATCGTATTCCTCAGGGACAACACAACCTGCAAATTTCAAAGTTTAGAATTAAGCTAGAAAAATTAATTGATGAGAGATGAACCACCCTTCGAAGGCGATTTTGGATTTGATTTTAACGTGAGGTAAAAGTTGATTTGAAAATGGAGTAACGTGACCGTGAAAATATGATTTATAAAAAGCGTGTGTGTGTTATGTTTCCGTTAGTGTTGCAGTAGGTTATGATATTCATTATCCATGATTTCTCGATCCCGCATCCATGCCAAGGTATGGGGATCGGAAGATAAAGCTTTAAAAACGATGATTTTTCAATTAAAAAGATAGCGTAAAAACAAGCGATTTCTTTGAATAATAAATTATAATAGATGAACCTCGCGGTTCATCACCCTCCTTGGGCTCCTCTACGGATTGATGCACTTAGACAATACCTCACGGCACGTCATCCTAAGCGGATTCCTCTACGGATTGTGCGTATTTCAAAAAATGAAGAAATCGACGTCTTTTTAACGGTTTCGATAAGTGCACAAAATATGGAGATATGAAAGCAAAATGCTAGAAACACTAACTTCCACACAACTCACCCACAATACTCTAGCCAAGCATGGTAACAAAAACAGAAAGTTTCATTAATAGAAACATAATTTTAATACAAACCGTAATACAAAATTAATACAAACGGGTAAAGAAAGGGGGTTTTTCACCACTTTTGAAGCCCAAACACCCCCAAAACTCTTCTTGATCTGACAAAACTCCTTTGGAATGGATAGAAGAACTCCTTAGCTTCGAAATGAAACAAAAATCACTCAATTTGGAGTTGTGTGTTCAAAGTTATGCCCAAAATACCGATATTTATAGGCTAACGGGTCTGCGGGTCGTCTTCAACTCTGGCGGGCGCAGCCCATGTGTAAAACAGGGTAGGTGGGTTCAATTCAGCTCTGGCGGGTGCCGCCCGCGTGGTCAAAACAGGGTGGGCGCCCGCAGGGTCAAATCCCTGGCCCGCCCGTAATAAAGAGGGGCGGGCGCCCAGTGGGAGGCGGGCGCCACTGGGCGCCCGCAATTAAAAAAAATCCCTCCCGCTTGCGGGCAGGCGTTTTCACACCCGCCCGCGAGCGGGCGGGTGCTGACGCCCCCGGCGTCAGCAAATTTGCTGACGCCAGGCTGGCGTCAGCATTTTACTGTGCGATTTTTTTTTGATTCTTTCTCTTTTACATAGCTTTACTGGGCCTTTTAATTCGCAGAAATTTGCTCCGATCTCCGAAAAATGTGGAAAAATAGCCGTTGGATTCAGAAAATTGCAAGCTTCTCCTGAAAAATAAAATTGAGACAAAATTAGGCCAGAAAATTGTATTTTGCATATAAACAAGCGAAATACTCTATGATTAAATGATATTACAAAAACACACTTATTAGAGATAAATTATATATTACATATATGCAAAATACAGTCTAAATGATGGGTAAAAATGTAATATTCTCTCAGAATCACACCCCCCAACTAGCTTTTTGCTAGTCTCTTAGCAAAATAAGCGAATATTCCAACAATATGTCATACACCTCATATTCACTTCAATAAGCTTAAAATGAATTAAGAATAATATTACCCAACAAAGTTCAATACCTATCATGTTTTCATGGACTAATGCAAAGAATCACAATTTTATCTCAATCCACACATATTCAGTATCGCACAAATTGTTTAATGAAATAGGTAATCACATGTCCTAGGCTGTAAATTTCATAGGAATAGGCCATCACATCATCCAAATCATAAGATCATGATTTTGAATCTACTCAAACTATCTCATATCTTTTTTCTTTTTTTCTTTTTTCTTTTTTTTAACTTTGTAGAACAATCCATGTAACGAGCGTTAGGTCAATGACTCCCAAACCAGATGGTTTTAGGGCATTAGGCTTTGAAAACCCCCTCAGACTTAATAACTCGGAATGTCTAAAAATTTATTATGCACTCCCCCATACTTCATTTTTCGACGCGAAGCCCCATGCTTCCCGAGGCACGAGGACCCGGCTACGAAAAGAAGCTGGAAGAACGGTGCATTTATTTTTATATATTTTTTTTAATTTTTTTTTTGACATGAGACATGTTTGAGTAAGATTCTCCATCATTTAGTCATTAGTAAGTTTGTATATGTGATTGACCATTATCCTTATAATTTATAACCTTCTTCACATAATTACCTATTCGTGACATGAAATTGCGTGAACCAAATAATAGTTTCATGAGAGTACTATTGTAGATACATGCACCAGTTTACATGAAAGTCATGATAATGTAAAATTCTACGCAGGGGTAAAACATTCTTAATCTATTTTGACAATAATGAATATAGGTGTTCAATTAAATTTTGATGGAATTTGCATTTCAAATGGACATATAGATGGTTTAGGTGAAAAACACACACTCTGTTTTTGTTTTTTTAGTATATATATAAATATAAGCAAACTATATATGCAAACAGTTTTTTTTAAAGGCAAACACCCTCCCCCCAACTAAAAGTGAACATAGTCCTCGATGTTTGAAGGGTAAGACGCAAATTTATTTAGTAATATATAAACTAATACTAAAGAGTTATGGAAAGAACACACCGATTCAGTTACCACCCGAAGGTGGGTCTGTAAGTAGCATGGTGTCGTCCTCCTGTGGCCATGGCTCGTGATAATGCTTCAAGCGCTGGCCGTTGACCTTGAACTCATTGCCATCTTTTGGGTTAACTAAGGTCACTGCTCCATGTGGATAACTCATTTTTACAATATAAGGTCCATTCCACTTGGAGCGTAGCTTTCCTGGGAAGAGATGCAAACGTGAATTGTACAAGAGCACTTTTTGGCCTGGAACAAATTCCCTCCTCAGTATGGTGCGATCATGTGCAACTTTCAATCTTTCTTTTGCCAATTTTGCATTGTCGTATGCTTCTCTCCTCAGCTCCTCAAGTTCAACCAATTGCAACCTGCGTAAAGAAGAAAAAGAATCAGCATCAAAATTTAATTTCTTCACTGCCCAAAAAGATTTATGTTCAATTTCGACGGGCAAATGGCAATGCTTTCCGTAGACAATACGGTAAGGAGACATCCCTAATACGGTTTTGTAGGCGGTACGGTATGCCCACAATGCTTCAGGAAGTCGGATGCTCCAATCCTTTCTAGTAGGATTCACCGTCTTTTGGAGAATATTCTTTATCTCCCTGTTTGCCAACTCCGCTTGGCCATTAGTTTGGGGGTGGTAAGGTGTAGAGACTTTGTGCTTCACTCCAAACTTTGTCATCAAGCTTGCAAAAAGGCGGTTGCAGAAATGGGAGCCTCCATCACTAATCATCGCCTTGGGCACACCAAAGCGTGCAAAGATATGTTCCTTCATGAACTTGAGTACGACAGATGCATCATTTGTCCTGCAAGGGATAGCTTCAACCCATTTAGACACATAATCAATAGCAAGTAAAATAAAAGTATGTCCAAAAGAAGGGGGAAATGGCCCCATAAAATCAATACCCCAACAATCAAAATTTTCAATTTCCAATATAGGGTTTAATGGCATCATATTCCTCCTAGTGATTCCCCCCAACTGCTGGCAAGGCAAGCATGACTTACAAAATGAAAAAGTATCTTTAAACATACTTGGCCAATAAAATCCGCATTGTAAAATTTTAGCCACAGTTTTATGAGCCGAAAAATGGCCCCCACATGCACTCTCGTGACAAAAATGCAAGACACTATCTATTTCCTGGTCTGGTATACATCTCCTTACTATTTGATCATTGCAATATTTATAAAGGTATGGATCATCAAAGAAAAATGATTTTACCTCGTGATTGAACCTTTTCTTATCCTGAATTGACCAAGTTGAAGGGGTCTTACCAGTTACCAAATAATTGACAATATCTGCATACCATGGAAGTGTGGAAACGGAAAATAGGTGCTCATCTGGGAAGGAGTCTTGAATTGGAATGGAGGCGGATTCTGTACCAATGGTTAGTCGTGAAAGATGGTCCCCCACATGATTCTCAACTCCTTTCTTATCTTTTATCTGCACCTGGAACTCCTGCAAAAGTAAAATCCAACGTATAAGTCTTGGCTTTGCATCTTTCTTGGACAAAAGGTATTTAAGAGCGGAATGATCTGTAAAAATAATAATGGGAAATCCCAAAATGTAGCTCCTAAATTTTTCCAAAGCAAAAACTACGGCAAGCAGCTCCTTCTCCGTGGTGGTATAGTTTCTCTGAGCTTCATTCAAACTCTTGCTTGCATAGTAAATGACAACTGGAGATTTGTCTTTCCGTTGTCCAAGAACTGCGCCAACTGCAAAATTGCTGGCGTCACACATGATCTCAAATGGCAGTGTCCAATCTGGTACCTGCAAAATAGGAGAAGATATAAGTGCTTGTTTTAAAGTATTAAAAGAGTTTTTACGCTCTTCTGTCCAAATGAATTCAGTGTCATGCATAAGAAGTGTGCATAAAGGACGTGAAATCAAACTAAAATATTTTATGAACCGCCTGTAGAATCCGGCATGACCAAGGAAGGACCGAATGTCCTTAACACATTTCAGAGTGGGTAACTTCTCGATGACTTCTACCTTGGCTTTGTCTACCTGTATTCCTTCCCTGGAGACTATGTGACCAAAGACAATGCCCTCAGTGGTCATGAAGTGACATTTTTCCCAGTTAAGGAGCATGTTCTTTTCGATGCATCTATGCAGCACACAAGCCAAGTTAGTTAAACAATTAGAAAAAGAGTTACCATATACGGAAAAATCATCCATAAATACTTCTACAATCTTTTCAACCATATCATCAAATATACTTAACATGCATCGTTGAAAAGTTGCAGGGGCGTTGCATAAACCAAATGGCATTCTCCGAAAAGCAAAGGTTCCAAAGGGACAAGTGAAGGTGGTCTTCTCTTGATCCTCTGGGGCTATTTCAATTTGGTAGTAACCGGAGTATCCATCTAGGAAGCAGTAAAACTCGTGCCCAGCCACTCTCTCTAAAATTTGGTCTAAGAAGGGAAGAGGGAAGTGGTCTTTTCGTGTCTTGGAGTTTAGCTTCCTAAAGTCTATGCACATACGCCATCCAGTGGCGGTTCTCATGGGTACTAATTCATTGTTTTCATTTTTTATAACAGTCAACCCAGATTTTTTTGGTACAACTTAGGTCGGACTAACCCATCTACTATCAGAAATGGGGTATATGATACCCGCATCAAGCAATTTTAAAACTTCACCCTTAACTACTTTTAAGGTTGGGTTCAAACTTCGTTGTGGTTCACGGGTAGGTTTGGTATCATCTTCTAAATATATATGATGCGCACATATAAGAGGGCTAATACCTTTGATATCAGTAATTGTCCATCATATTGCCCCCTTATGTTTCTTCAAAACATTTAACAATTCATTTTCCTGTTCTAAAGAGAGTTTGGAAGATATTACCACAGGAAATGTACTGTCTTCTCCAAGATAAGCGTATTTCAAATACGATGGCAATGGTTTGAGCTCCAGCTGTGGATGCTCAAGGTCGGATGGCATTTGGCACGGTGTCTCCAATGGTAGTGGCTCAAAACGTGGCACCCAGGTGGTGCGAGACACCTCTCCAGCTTCCTGCAAAAAAGATTTATCGTCAATACCGTCGCATAGTTGATCAACAAAATCAATAGCAGAAACGAATTCTTCATCAAAATGATCAACAACAAGAGCGTCAATCATGCTTACTTCCTCATACTCCTCTACCCCTGTTGGCATTTTGCAAGCATTAAAAATATTTAGATCTAAAGACATTTTGCCAAAAGTAAGTTTAAGTTGACCATTCCTGCAGTTAATAATAGCATTACTAGTAACTAGGAAGGGTCGACCTAAAATAATCGGGGTTGGAGTGGCAGACTGGGGTCCCTGAAGATCTAATACAATAAAGTCCACGGGGTAATAAAACTTATCCACTTGGACAAGTACATCCTCAACACATCCCCTCGGGATTTTCACAGATCTATCAGCTAACTGGAGAATAACAGGTGTGGATTTCAATTCCCCAAGTCCCAATTGTGTAAACACAGGATATGGCAAAATATTAACACTGGACCCTAAGTCAAGAAGAGCCTGGCCTATCTGTTTGGTGCCTATGGTGCAAGAAATGGTAGGGGATCTAGGGTCCTTGAATTTGGGTGGCGTGTTATGTTGAAAAATAGAGCTGACCTGTTGAGTTAAAATGCCTTTTTCTTAACATTAAGATTTCGCTTGACAGTGCAGAGGTCTTTAAGAAATTTGGCATATGCAGGGATTTGATTGATGGCATCTAATAAAGGAATATTAATCTGACATCTTTGAAAAATTTCACGAATTTCATATTGATACTTATCTTTCTTTGGATGCAAGAGTCTCTGTGGATATGGTGCGGGAGGAGAGTAAGGCTCTGATTCTGGAACTCTCGTCTTTGAAGCGTCTGTGTCCTTGCTTACGCTCTCCTCTGGTACTCCTTGCGGTTCACGATCCTCTTCATCTACCACCATCTCAGAAGTGTCCTTCGGTGGCTCAGGCTTTTGAACTTCTTTTCCACTCCTCAAAGTAGTCACCGCTTGGCATGGTTTGATGTTGCTGATTGCCGATGATGAACTCGTGTTGGGATTCGGGAGTGTTTGAGCAGGGAGCTTGCCCTTCTCCAGACTTGCCATAAGCTTTGTGATGCCATCATTCATTTGTTGAAACTGAGTCTGCTGCGTTTGTTGCTGCTGCTGAAGTTGTTGCATCTGTTGGAACTGAGCTTGCTGCTGTTGTTGAAGTTGTTGATTTTGGTTCTGCTGCAGCTGCATGAACTGTTGGAGCGTGTCGCTAAGTGTCTGAAAATGTGGATCTACTCCAGACTCTTCCTTCTTTCTCTGATTTCCACCTTGATAGTTGTTTTGAGGTGGTGGCCTGTATGGTTGAGAAGCTTGTGGCTTGTTTTGCCAACTGAGATTGGGGTGGTTGCGCCAATTGGAATTGTATGTGTTCGGGTTGAATCCTTGACCTGGATAAGAATTTGAAATGTTATTTACCTGACTAGGATCCTTGAGCACATCTTTAAGTGTTGGAATGGTTGGACACCCCGATGTATTGTGCTCCAGACTGTCGCAAAGAGCACACTTCTCTTCAATAGTCACCGCTTTTACTCCTTTCATCTCTAGGTTTTGGAGCTTCCTAGTGATGAGTGCTTCCATCTTTGCTTCTAACGCCTCCTCGGGTTTCAATGTAAACTGGCCTCCACAGGATGAAGATTGAGGCTGGTCTGTCCGATCGTAGTCAGGAGTTGCTTCCCACATCTGTGCACTCTCAGCGATGGACTCCAAGTAATCCCATGCGTCAGCTGGCTTTTTGTCGAAGAACTCTCCGTTGCACATCATCTCTACAAATTGCTTCATGGAAGGGGGAAGCCCATCGTAGAAGAAGCCGATGAGGCGGGTACTCATCGAATCCATGGTGGGGGCACGCAAGTAGCAAGTCTTTGAACCTCTCCCAAGCAGCATCAAATGATTCATTTCCTTTCTGCGAGAAGTTCATAATTTGTTTCTTTAGCCCCTGAGTCCTGTGCAAAGGAAAAAACTTTTTTAGAAACTCTGCTTGTAAATTTACCCAAGAAGTAATAGAGTGCGAAGGTAAAGCGTTAAGCCAATTCTTTGCTTTATCCTTAAGTGAAAATGGAAAAGGTTTAAGGTAAATAGTTTCATTGCTCGTTTTTCCATCTACACAGGTTAAGCAAACATCCTCAAATTCCTTTATATGTAAATATGGATTCTCCCTCTCCATACCGTGATAAGTAGGGAGAAGTTGAACCATTCCTGGTTTAAGACTAAAGGAATTGGCATCGGCTGGAAGCACGATGCATGAGCCAGAAGCAGACCTTGTAGGTCTGAGCACATCTCTAAGTGACCTATCTTCAAAAGTTTTAGAATGGTCGTCATTTTCATTTCCACTGGTGTCATTTGCGTTGTGTGCCATATTCACGTGTCGAACTAATCTATGTGTCCTAGGGGTTCTAAGCCACATAAACAAATAAGAACAGAAAAGATGATATTTTTGTTGTTGTTGTTTTATCTCAAGCTAATTTTTTTGGGTTTTGAAAAATATTTAAAACGAAATTAAAGCAAACAAATCAAAACAAATCAAAACAAAACAAAATTCAAAAAGAATGGATATACAAAGTTTTTATACACAAAAGAGTGGAACGATCTCACCGAATTTTCCAAGTTAATTGGAAACCGTAAAATATGTAGACCGTTGTCCCCGGCAGCGGTGCCAAAAACTTGACTGGTCCAAAAAGTTGTCCTGATAATCCCAAGTATAGGACGTCGGTCAAGTAGTAAACCTGGTGAGACCAGGATCGTATTCCTCAGGGACAACACAACCTGCAAATTTCAAATTTTAGAATTAAGCTAGAAAAATTAATTGATGAGAGATGAACCACCCTTCGAAGGCGATTTTGGATTTGATTTTAACGTGAGGTAAAAGTTGATTTGAAAATGGAGTAACGTGACCGTGAAAATATGATTTATAAAAAGCGTGTGTGTGTTGTGTTTTCGTTAGTGTTGCAGTAGGTTATGATATTCATTCTCCATGATTTCTCGATCCCGCATCCATGCCAAGGTATGGGGATCGGAAGATAAAGCTTTAAAAACGATGATTTTTCAATTAAAAAGATAGCGTAAAAACAAGCGATTTCTTTGAATAATAAATTATAAAAGATGAACCTCACGGTTCATCACCCTCCTTGGGCTCCTCTACGGATTGATGCACTTAGACAATACCTCGCGGCACGTCATCCTAAGCGGATTCCTCTACGGATTGTGTGTATTTCAAAAAATGAAGAAATCGACGTCTTTTTAACGGTTTCGATAAGTGCACAAAATATGGAGATATGAAAGCAAAATCCTAGCAACACTAACTTCCACACAACTCACCCACAATACTCTAGCCAAGCATGGTAACAAAAACAGAAAGTTTCATTAATAGAAACATAATTTTAATACAAACCGTAATACAAAATTAATACAAACGGGTAAAGAAAGGGAGTTTTTCACCACTTTTGAAGCCCAAACACCCCCCAAAACTCTTCTTGATCTGAGAAAACTCCTTTGGAATGGATAGAAGAACTCCTTAGCTTCGAAATGAAATGAAAATCACTCAATTTGGAGTTGTGTGTTCAAAGTTATGCCCAAAATACCGATATTTATAGGCTAACGGGTCTGCGGGTCGTCTTCAACTCTGGCGGGTGCAGCCCATGTGTAAAACAGGGTAGGTGGGTTCAATTCAGCTCTGGCGGGCGCCGCCCGCGTGGTCAAAACGGGGCGGGCGCCCGCAGGGTCAAATCCCGGGCCCGCCCGCAATAAAGAGGGGCGGGCGCCCAGTGGGAGGCGGGCGCCACTGGGCGCCCGCAATTAAAAAAAATCCCGCCCGCTTGCGGGCGAGCGTTTTCACACCCGCCCGCGAGCGGGCGGGTGCTAACGCCCCTGGCGTCAGCAAATTTGCTGACGCTAGGCTGGCGTCAGCATTTTACTGTGCGGTTTTTTTTTTGATTCGTTCTCTTTTACATAGCTTTACTGGGCCTTTTAATTCGCAGAAATTTGCTCCGATCTCCGAAAAATATGGAAAAATAGTCGTTGGATTCGGAAAATTGCAAGCTTCTCCTGAAAAATAAAATTGAGACAAAATTAGGCCAGAAAATTGTATTTTGCATATAAACAAGTGAAATACTCTATGATTAAATGATATTACAAAAACACACTTATTAGAGATAAATTATATAATACATATATGCAAAATACAGTCTAAATGATGGGTAAAAATGTAATATTCTCTCAGAATCATCAAGCAAGACCTAAGGAGTCACACTTGATTGCGGTTAAACGAATATTTCTTTATCTCAATCAATCCCTAGATTATGGGTTACTTTACCCTAAGTCTAGCACATATGAGTTAATCTCATATAGTGATGCCGACTTTGCCGGATGCAAGTCTGACAGGAAAAGTACTAGTGGCACATGCCATTTCTTAGGAAATTCCTTAGTTTCTTGGTTCTCTAAGAAACAGAATTCGGTGTCATTGTCCACGACTGAAGCGGAATATATTGTCGCGGGTCTTGCATATGCACAAGTTCTTTGGATGAGACACACTCTTAGTGACTATGGTGTCAATTGTGATACTTGCCCTATCATGGTTGATAATCAAAGTGCTATGTGTCTTTCCAAGAATCCGGTACACCACTCCCGTACCAAACACATAGACGTGAGACATCATTTTATAAATGATCATGTAGCTAAGAAGGACATCATCTTAGAGTACATTGAAACCCAAAAACAAATTGCCGATATCTTCACTAAACCTCTTAAAGAAGATTCATTTGTGAGGTTGCGTGGAGAATTGGGAATTATGGGTGAATCTGAAATCTAGAAGCTCAATCTTCATGCTATAACTCCTTATTGAGCTCATATCTTTTTGATTGTCTTTCTTCCTATGCGTTATTGTTCTATGAAATTAAGAAAGGCAATTGTGACTTATTTGATTTCATGAGTTTTCGAAGTTGATTGGAATAATTTGTGTTTCAATAGATTTAGTGTTTTCATAATGATTTTAAGATGTATTTGTGATTAGAGTATAGGTCCTAGGGTGAGTGTTCTTATTCTCTGGAATTCTATCTCACTGTGCATTTTTGGACCAGGACAGACGACTGTGTTTCTTTTGACAGTCGACTGCCCTACTCTATATCCTCTATATGAAAATTGATATCTTTCGCACAGCCGACTGATGACTGTTTTACAGTCGACTGTTAGTTTAACAGGCGACTGCAATTTAGTTATCAGGCGACTGTACTCTCTGTCGAATTTTTACAGTGTTCTCTGTTATTCTTGTGATCTGTATTAATTCTCGGCCAGCCGACTGTTGTGTATATGTCAGTCGACTGTCCAGCGGACAGGCGACTGCATCATACTTGCCCGTCGACTGCCCATCTCTCTGAGCTTTAATTTTATCACTTCATACAGTCGACTGACTTTTGTTCTCCAGTTGACTGTCTCCTGCTGTGTCGGCTCATGTGATTTGATCCGAGCTGTCGATTCCTTGATCCAACGGCTCAGATTGATTTCCCCTTTTATATATTCATTCGAAGCGATCATTTCCCCTCGTCAATTCTCTCTCTCCTCCTTTTCGACTGTGCGTTCTTCCCGCTCGATTGATGCTCCTTTGCCGTCAATCTCGCTCCCTTTCATGCGTCAATCTCGAGGAGTCGTTGCCTTTTGTTCTGTCACTCAACGAGGTTAGGTCGTTTCCGTCTATCTCGTGACTTGTTAGGGTTTGTTTGTTCTGTTCCTTGCCCTAGCTCCGTGCTCGGCCATGGCTCTTTTCGATCATTTCTTCCCTAATGTCTCACTCGACTTCCTCAATGAGCCTGTTCCTTCACCAAAACCTGATCCGGCTCGCTCTTCGCCTCAATCATCGGGAGAGCCTCTTCATATCTCTGTCAGTGACCCTATCCCATCTGTGCATGCTACTGAACACTCATCTCGGGCTGCTGAGCATCCTTCTCGGTCCACTGAGTTTCTCCTTCGTCAGTTGGACTCGCGTGTCTGTGCTCTTGAAATGCTGTCTGTTTCCCTTGATGAGAAGCTTTCGCTTTTGCTTAAGCTTCAGCTTCTCTCGTGTAAGCATCTTGCTTGTCCTGTTCCTCCCGAGCTTCGTGATATGTTTGCTTCCTCTGAGAACACTTCTCCTGCTTGTGTTTCTCCTCCTCCTGGCTTCACACCAAAACCCCATGTGTCTCCGACCTCCGTTGTCCAGACTCCATCTCATGTTCCTGTTGGTTCATCTGCTGTTCGTGTTTCATCTTCTAAGAGGAAGTCTCCAACTTTTCCTACTCGTCGCTCTGCTCGGCTTTTGTTCTGATCTTCCGGCCGTCCGTCGGACCCCTCAGTCATTCAGATTGACTGAGGCTGCTGCTGCTGATGTTGTACTGTCCACTCACCTGAAGACCTTGGTTTTATTTTATGGGGTCTGCTTTTGTTTAGGTTGAGTGATTATGATATATGTTTTGTCTTTGTATGATGGATGATGCTGTATGCAACACTTTTTATATATGTATGTTGATATACTCTTTGATGTCGTCATGATGTACTTATTTTTTTGATCATGATGTATCTTTTTGGGATGGCCATGTTGATGACCATCCGTTGATGTACTCAGCTTCTTTATATCTATATATATGATGTTGCATTCCTCTCTTGTGTTACACTATGCTATATTGATTAACTTTTGTGTGATGTATGATATATTGTCTCTATGTATGCTTCACTCTTCGTGATGTGCTTTTGAGACAATACACGAATTTGATATTGGTTAATTCATGCTCTTTCGTTGATGTGATGAATTTGTGAAAATTATTTTCATTTCAAATATCTAAAATGTTGATATTGGATTTCAATTCCATTACTCACATGTGTATATGATGAGATTTTATGAGTTTTTGATTCGATATATCTTTATACTCCTTGATTGTTGTTAGTTCGTATTTTAGCACTATTATTGTTGTTGTTATTTGCTCCCACCTTTTTGGATAATGCCATAGGGGGAGAGAAATAAACATACAAGATTCATAATGGATGTGCTAAGTATGTTCTAACGCTTGAATCTAAGATTTTTGTTGCCTTAGATTCAGGGGGAGTAAGATTACAATGAATAGGGATTTTATTTCCTAAATTTTTTGAATTAAATTCATTCATATCTCACTCATTTGCTTCAATTGCTATGTAGATGCTCTAATATTTGTTGGCTAACTTGATTGGCATCTATGTAGGGGGAGTAAGTTTTCATTGCGCACAACTATTTATCTTTTTGTTTATGTTTGTTTGTCATCATCAAAAGGGGGAGAATGTTGAGTATTGGACTTCTCCCTACTTGGTGTTAATGATGAGCAAACATAAATACTTGTGACTAATCCCCTATTTTGCAGTTAATCCATTGCCTAAGCTTACTATTAAGATCAACTAGTAATGGATGACTCCCAAACGTGATTGAAGGCAAATGACATGAATTGGATGATCGTAGATTGATGATTGAAGCTCCGAAAAGACTTCAAGCTCAAACGATGGAAAGAAGAGATTATTCGTCAATGTGATTTTTCTTTTATATCTTCTAGTATGTAGCTTAGAAGTAGAACTATGATGGAGCACTCACACACATCTACTTTCGGTCATAGGACATATCTAGACCTTTGTCCTTTGATCTCAATTCAATTCTCTTTTGTTTGTGCTAGGATTGTTCATAACAGCCGACTGCTTAACAGTTTACAGTCGCCTGTCTCAAAAACAGTCGACTGTGTTATGTTCTACAGTCGCCTGTTATGCACAGACTATTACAAAGCAGTTTTTGGGTCCTCTCTGATTATCTCGCACTGGCTACTGTTGAACGTTTATCAGGTGCCTGTCCTAGAGACAGTCGACTGTGAATGGTTCATCAGTCGCATGTCTCTCCTTGCCCAAACTCTGTTTGATCCGATTTCTACGGCCAGTCGACTTATGCTGTATATACAGTTGACTGTCTATTAGATCAGCCAACTGTCTATGCTGCATCAGTCGCCTGTCTGTAAGTCTATTCTTTGACTCAGCTCTCTGGAAATTTCTCCTGTCTGTGACAGTCGTCTGTTTAAGGATATACAGTCGCATGTTCTGATTGACAGCCGACTGTGTTCCTTGCATCAGTCGTATGTCCTGTATCTTGTGAGATTTCCAGTATTTTATCTAACTTACTATTCTCTCGGCCAGTCTCCTATCGAAGAATGTACAGTCGCCTGTTGGTTTTACAGACGACTGTCTTGGCTTCATCAGTCGACTGTCCACGTGGTAAGTTACTGTTATGAATTCTCACCTACCCTTGCTGACTGTGCAACAGTCGAGTGTCGCGAGATTTTTCACACGGATTTCGATTGGGTTTTTGCCTAAACTGTTTTGTGGATTTGAGAAAGCTATAAATAGAGCTTCTACTGTTCCATTGGAAGGTTACTCATTCATTGCAAAATCCTTCAAGCTTTCATTTCCAAAGCTCAAAGCTTTCAAATCCAAAGCCCTAAGTATTTCCAAATCTTGTTCTCTTGCTCTCCAACCTAGAACCAAAGATTGATCTTCTAGGCATTTGGTGCAGTCAAGAGAAAGGGCTTTTCTCCTCTCTTCCAAGAGAGTTCTTCAACACACATCACGCTTCTCCTTCAAGTTCTACTTCAAGGCATAGGTGATTGTAAGTGTTGCTTTCAGATTTCATAACTTCTTTATTTGAATTGTGCTCTCGGTTGTGAGAGTGATTTTTGCTTGCTCCCTGGTTGTGGGAGTCAAGGACATCGATTGTAGTCGATTGCACTTGTAAGGTTGCTACAAGTGGTTTTTAAGGAAACCTCAAGTTAGGGTTCTAACTTGAGTATCTGGTGGTATCCGGGTGGTAGGGACGTAGGATTACCGGGAACAAGTCGGGAGTTGACTTGGGTAATCCGAACCCTTGAAACATAACTGTGTTTGCGTGTGTTTCTCTTTGGGTTATTTTTCTATTCCGCACTATTTGTTGGATTGCATTTTATTTGGCGTAAATTCCTTTTAAATTTGCATAAACACTATTCAACCCCCCTTCTAGTGTTTTCCCCATAGACATGGTCCTTACAAGTCTCGACAACCCAAGTTGCAGCTTGTTTGCTCCCCTTGTTGATTGCGGCTTTTCCCTAGGTAGATGCTCTCTGTTTTCTCCTTAAAGATACTCAGGTTGGTGCTTGAAGATGGGCAGCAAGCAGTGGTGTAACCAGGAATTTTTTTTGCCCTGGGCGAAAATAAAGATGATGTAAAGAATTTTTTTAAAGAAAAATACCAAAAAAATTAAACGCTAACATGCTTTAATTATTTATTGATAATAGCTATAAATTAGTGAAATTAGTACGCAATCCTAATTATAGGGCACATAGAAATAATATCAAGCAACACATCATAACACAAGGTCGTTGGTAACGCAGTTCGGTGCGCACACCTACATCTGCGGGGCCCCGCCCAGAAAATCAAATTACTCCATTATATAGTATGTAGAATACAGACATCAAAACTGAAAGATATTAGAGGAAATACACTCCCCCTCAATACATGCTACACGAGTTGATCGCAATCAACTCCTTGGAGTAATTTGCGCAAGCTCCCCTTGCGAGCAAGATCTCCTTGCAGAACTCACCAAGATCAACTCCCTTGATCCTCTACAATGTAGATGTGAGCCTCCTCCCGGAGCTTTTTAGATCCCCTTTCACCAAAGACGATCAACGCTATCACAGCAGTCGCAGCAATCCTCCCCGTCACCTTGCTGCAGTTTTTAGAGACCCTCTTCAAGATAGTTAAACTGTTAACAACAGCAGGAGCACAGGTAAAAAACCGCTGAGATTTTTCTCAACCAAACCAAGAGAAACTTCCGCAGCCAAGAGATCATGAAGCCAACCAGAACAATCTCAACAACTTAACACTCGGTTACAACATCTATAACCGACGGGATCTGCAAAATCCTTAAACCAAGAGTGGACCGAAGAACGAAGATCTGCATCCGTTCAAAAGATAAGAGAGAATCTCCAATAGCACCAAATGCATAACTGCAAGCCCTTTAGCTATAATAAGAAATCTTTGATGATAAGAACAGGTGATGAAGAACCAAATGTTGAACAAACACGTTCAACATTTTTCATAACATAATGTTTAACATTCCACCATGTTCAACATTGCACTTAACATACTGTTTAACATTTCACCAGAGCCGTTGTGCCACAATAGACAAATAAAAAACTTAACAATCTCCCCCTTTGGCTTTTAGTGGCACAATCAAACAGAAAGTGATCCGATATCATCAAAGAAAAGAAACACGCAGAAGAAATGCTTTTGAAAGGAAGCCATACAGTCAGATAGAAGACATACCAGTCAGAAGACCAAAAACAGCCCCCAAGTCAAGTCACAAGTCAAGACATTTAGATCACCCACATGTTCAGAACAACCATTCATATACAGAACATGCTACTCCCCCTTTGTGACAGAAAAAGCCAAAGATCAAACCTCATCAGAAGGAGACACCTTGGCTTGAAGTTCAGCAATCCTGTCTTGAAGAAAAATCCTCTGAGCTTGAAGAAGAATCCTCTGACTCTCAAGCATAACGAGCTGATCATCAACAGCCTTGACAGCTCTCTGAAACACCAACATGTCATCCTGGAGATCTTGGACAGAAGCTTGAGGAGGAGAAGGCCTTTTCTTAGCTGATTTAGAAACAGATGGAGAAGGAGAGGATGGCATAGAGGACACAGAAGGAAGGACAGTCAGGTCATCAATTTTGCTGGCAATAGACTTGGTTGTGAAGCTTATCAAGTCACAGGATACTGGAAGCTCAGAAGTTGCTGGAAAAATTCCATGAGAGAAGAGAATCATAGAAATTAGGGACGCATGCGGCAGGGCAGTATGAGGAGCTGAAGATTCTGATAAAGATAGGATGGAATCGAAGATAAGGCGACCCAAGTTGAAAGACTTCTTAGTCCCAGCAGCAAACAGCAATTTGCACATAGACTTCGTAACAATAGACATGTTGGAAGTAGGCAACCAGTTACGAGTAGTAATGCGATATAGCATATAGAACTTAGCTGTCAGAGCAGAAGAAGGGAAAGAAACGGATTTAGGCCAACATGAAAACTGCCCACCAGTGACAGTCTGAATGAATAAGTCAAAGTCGACACCAACAGAAGCACCATAAGGAGGAAGACATTGACCACACGGCCATTTGAGCAGATTGTTTATGATATCAGGGGAGAATGGAACAATTTTCCCACGAACAAAAGTTTTAAAGCCCCATTTAGAAGAAGAATCAGCTGTAGATTTGAATAGGTTGCAATAAAACTCTCGTACCATAACCGGATAATAGGTCTTAAAACAACTGGCAGCTTGAAACAAGTCAATATCTTTGAGAAAAGCAAGAAAGTGTGTATGTTTGAAAGATGAGACTGCAATAGACTTTTCTCCAAAAATGGATCTATCAGAGTAAACTACCCATCTATCCTTGCAAGACTTATCAAAAAATTGAATAGAAATAGCTTCAGAGGCAAGACCATCAGAGGGAGAGGAGGAACCTGACCCTTTTGATAACTTTGGAGACTTAGATGGAGAGACCCTGCAGGATGTGGAAGATACTTTGCGCTTGAGAGACCCCGATCTAGTCTTGCGAGGATGAATAACAAAAGGATCCACACTGGGATCAACAGACACCTTGGGAGCTTCTTTATGAGCACAATCATCAGATCTGACATAAGATTCAACATTAGGCGAAGGTGTAACATTTTCACCCAAAGAGATGACCTGTTCAGGAGGATCAGAACTCTCTTCTGCAGGTGCGGAGGAATTCAGAACTGAGGCAGGATCAACATCAGCTGAAGATGCATTAGTGGAAAGTTCTTTATCAACCTCAACCGTCTCATTTTCAGAACCCAACTTATTAGCACTCTCATTCATTGAGAAACACACATTATGAACAGCAGCATGAGTATCCGAAACACCAGCATTAGCCGTATCAGAAGTGTCTTGGTATGAAGACCCTTCACCATTCTTCAGACCATCATCAGCAGCTGACGAGGACACGGAGTCAGAGTCATCCAAAACAACAATTTCAGAAAGTTTAATAGATGGCTCAGGGGGATTCCAAGATTTCAGAACAATTAGATCATCGAAGGGCACCCTCACACTTAGCAACTTCCCTTCCAGATCTTTAAGATGTACAGTACCAAAACGAGTATTGGATAGATCCATCCAAGAAATGTCCAACTTGCGATCAGTTCGTCGAAGACACCAAAACCAATCTTCCACAGTGACAGGAGGAGGAAATGATTCATCTTCTTCGGAGAACGGCATTTGAGAGGAAACACGATAGCAAGAATCAACAGAGATTGGAGAAAAAGATACCATAGCCAAATTCAAGGCAGCTCCAGAATGCATGTGGTCAGAAGACACTGAAGATGATGAAGAGGACAAGATTCCAGCGGACGAGACCCTAGAAGATCGTGGAACACCACCTTTCCGTTTGAAAGGAGAGAAAGCAGAAGATGGAGGATTCTGGCGAGATGATGCAGCTTGGCGAGCAGACCGACGAGGATTTGTAGAGGATCTTTCATTTTGAGATCGGCCCATCGCAGAAACAGCAAGGATTTCTTGGACAATGAATCAAGAACCAAGAACCCTAGATATGCACGGACCCTCCTTAATGAAAAACTTCTTGAAGAATTCTAAGGAGGTGAAGAGAGCTCCGAAAACCAATAAAGGGAAATAAATGCAGAGGTAATAACGCTTAGACAGAAAAGACAAAAGAATCCAGAGCACTTTTAAGAGTTGCAACATAATGTTTGACATTATGTTTAACATTATGTGCAACAATGAGTTCAACATTCAGATACGACACAGCCCAAGAGCTTGTCGTAACTCCTCAAATCTGTTAGAATCCAAGGGTTTAGTAAAAATATCAGCCAACTGACTGGTAGTATCGATATACTCCAAAATGAGAATCTTCTTTTCAACTAGCTCACGGATGAAATGATGCCGAATGTCAATGTGTTTAGTCCTTGAATGTTGAACAGGATTCTTTGAAATGTTTATCGCACTTTGATTGTCATATAGAACAGTCAAAATATCTTGATCAACACCATAGTCTGTCAACATTTGTTTCATCCACAAGAGTTGAGTACAACAACTACCTGCTGCAATGTATTCTGCTTCAGCTGTTGACAACGAAATCGAATTTTGCTTTTTACTATACCAAGAAACTAAGTTATTTCCAACATAAAAACATCCTCCGCTGGTACTCTTCCTGTCATCAGCATTACCTGCCCAGTCTGCATCACTATATCCTGATAAGAGAGTATTGGTATCTTTGGAGTACCAGATCCCATAGTCAGCTGTTCCACTTATGTATCTGATTATACATTTAACAGCCGTGATGTGTGATTCCTTAGGACATGCCTGATAACGAGCACACACTCCAACACTGAAACAGATATCAGGTCTACTTGCTGTCAAGTACAACAAGCTACCTATCATGCTCTTGTACAAGGTAACCTCTACCTGTTTTCCACCATCATCTTTAGAGAGCTTCTCTGTAGAACCCATAGGAGTGCGAACTTGACGAGCTTTCTCAAGACCGAATCTTTTGACTAGATTCTTAGCATATTTACTCTGTGATATGAACAGCCCATCACTAGTCTGTTTAACTTGGAGACCAAGAAACATATGTAACTCACCAACCATACTCATTTCTAATTCTTTTTGCATAAGGTCTATAAACTCACTTACTAGCGAGAAGACGTAGAACCAAACACTATGTCATCAACATAAATCTGAGCAATAATGATAGCAGATCTGGTTCTCTGAACAAACAGTGTCTTGTCAGCTCCACCTCGTTCATACCCCTTTTTAAGAAGATATCTAGTCAGACGCTCATACCAAGCTCTGGGAGCTTGCTTGAGACCATAAAGAGCTTTCTTCAGCCGATAAACATGACCAGGTAAGAAAGGATCTTCAAATCCCTTAGGCTGCTCGACATAAACTTCCTCATTTAAAATCCCATTCAGGAAGGCGCTTTTCACGTCCATTTGATGAAGCTTGAAGTTAAAACTGCATGCGACAGCAAGAAGAAGCCTAATAGATTCCAAACGAGCCACCGGAGCAAAGGTTTCATCGAAATCAACTCCTTCAATTTGTGTGTATCCCTGAGCAACCAGTCGAGCTTTGTTACGTGTGACATTTCCTCTTTCGTCAGTTTTATTCTTGAAAATCCACTTGGTGCCTATAACGTTCACCCCTTTCGGTCTCTCAACAAGACTCCACACGTCATTACGCTGAAATTGATTCAGCTCCTCTTGCATAGCCATCACCCAGAACTCATCCAGCAATGCCTCTTTAACATTCTTGGGTTCAAGACTAGACAAAAAACAAGTATAACCAGCAAGATCACGATAATTTACCTGACTGGTGCCTCTGGTGCGAAGACCATCTTCAACATTCCCAATGACGAGCTCTGGAGGATGATTTCGGATAACTTTAGTTATTCCACGTGAGGGATGAGCTTCATTCTCATCAGATAGCGATTCTTCAGCAGAAGCCGTTCCATGAGCGACACCATTCTGACTAGTATTATCAGATGTTGAATCAAATGTTGTAACATTTTGTTCAACATTTTGTTCAACATTTTCATCTTCCTTATTAATCTCTTCTTGCGGCCCAGCCCCCACACCACCTTGCTCGAAGTCATCAACGACGACATTGATGGACTCCATCAAGACATCAGTACGATGATTTAGTACACGGAAAGCACGACTCGTAGTAGAATATCCGAGAAATGTCCCTTCATCACTCTTAGCATCGAATTTTCCTTTAGAAGTCCGATCCTGCAAGATGTAACATTTGCTACCAAAAACATGAAAATAAGAGACATTAGGTTTCCTACCTCTCCAGATCTCGTAGGGAGTTTTATCCGCTCTGGGTCTCAGATATACTCTATTTATGGTGTAGCAGGCAGTATTTATTGCTTCGGCCCACCATTTTGTACTGATCCTTCTGGCATTTAACATCACGCGAGCCATCTCCTGTAGAGTCCGATTCTTCCTCTCAACAATACCATTCTGTTGAGGAGTCTTTGGTGCAGAAAACTCATGTCGTATTCCCTCTGCCTCACAGAAGTCAGCAAACAAGTGGTTTTCGAACTCCTTACCATGATCACTGCGAATACGAGTAATCTTTCCAATAGTAGCTCCCCTCTCAGTCTGAAGGCGAATGCAAAACTTTTTGAAGGCATTGAATGCATCTGACTTTTCTTTGAGAAAATCCACCCACGTGAAACGAGAAAAGTCATCAACACAGACAAAAATATATTTCTTACCTCCCATGCTGACTTCCGTTGTGGGTCCTATCAGGTCCATGTGCAGCAACTCCATATTCTTTGAGGTAGTGATGATCTGAAGTTGTTTATGATTGGCTCTCTTCTGTTTTCCTAGCTGACAAGAACCACAGACCCCTTCAATTTTCTTGGAAAGAACATGTATTCCACGAACGGCTCCAACTTTGATAATTTCAATTAAGGTCTTGTAGTTCACATGACCAAGTTTTTGGTGCCATTGTTCGGCAACTTCAACACTGGCTGTGAGACATCTATTTGCTTCCTGCAAAAGGTAACAATTGTCAGTCGATCGTTTTCCAGTAAGAATGTTGATCCCAGCTTTGTTTAGCACAACACACTTATCCTTAGTAAACTGAACAAACAGTCCTTGATCACACAATTGGCTTATACTAATCAAGTTAGCCTTTAAGTCCTGGACATGCATGACATCCTTCAAAGTAATGGACTCAGTCATCTTCAGCTCTCCCTTCCCAATGACTTTGCTTCTCTGTCCGTCACCAAAAGTGACGTGACCTTTATTTCCTGTAGTGTATTCAGATAAGAGGCCCCGGTTTCCTGTCATATGCCGAGAACAGCCGCTGTCGAAGTACCATGTGTTTTCCGAAAAAGCACTCATAGACGTGTAAGCAACTAGGCTGTGAACTCTTGTCTTTCTTATCCATCTCTTAATGATCCTTTTATCTGAATGTCCCTCGTTCCTTCCTTCATGTTGATGTCTCATCCTTCTGAAACACCTGCTCTCAGTGTGACCTCTGCATTGACAGTAATTACAAATCAAGGGTCTGATAGTAGTGCTCTTTTTGTGTTTACCTTTTTGACTCCCTTGCTTGGACTGTTTGTTACTCATCTGATTTCTGACAGGTTGACAATGAACTTCCTTGCTTATTGAAGATAACCTCCTCTATTGAACCCTACTCCCGTACGATCTCCGGAGACTTTCCTCATGCTTAGAATATCATCAAGCTTGGTTTTGCCAGTGTTCCATTTGTTAAGAACACTTTCAGCCTTTTCAGCTCTAAGAAGTGTTCTCCTGAGTTGGCCTTCCAGATTTCTGACGTCTTGCTTGATCTTGTCAAGTTGAGTTACAACCTCTTCTCTTTCACCTTTTAGTTTAATGTTCTCATACTTCAAGAGTTTGTTTATCTCACATATCTTTAACCAATTAACAAACATGGTTTGATATGCGGACCGAATATCAACTTCGTCAACTTCCTTTTCATCACACGTATCTGATATAGAATCACTGTCAGATGTTGCACTAAATGTTATAACATTTTTCTTGACATTCTTATCTTTTTCTTTCAACATGGTGCAAACAGAACCCACACTATGTCCAACATTGCTAGTTGTGTCATCAGTACACTGATCACCCATGATGGTCATAAAAGCAATATAGTTGCTGACAATGTCCTCGTCACCAGTGTATTCTTCAGACTCATCATCACTCCAAGAGCTTGCTAGAGATTTTCCTTTTTGTTTCTTTATGGTGTTAGCACATTCTGCCTGTATGTGTCCAAAACCTTCACATTCTCTGCATTGAATTCCCTTGCCTTTACCCTTCGTATCAAACTTCTGTATGGGTCGATTGTTGCCTCTAACTGCAGAAGAAAGATTTGTACGAGCTTCTTTGTTAATGTTTCTGAAATTCTGACCTCTATTTCCTATTTTCCTCATCATTTTACTAAAGTTCTTGGTTAGAAGAGCTATGTCATCTTCAATCTCAGTACCCTCTCCTTCATGTGAAGCATCAGCAGTTTCCACTATTAAAGCCACTCCTTTCTCCCTTTTATTTTGCTTCAAGTTCATCTCAAAAGTTTGAAGAGATCCCATCAATTCATCCAATCTCATATTAGAAGTATTCCTAACTTCTTCTATAGCAGCTATTTTGGCCGAAAATTTTTCAGGAAGAGATCTAAGGGTTTTCTCAACTAATTTCTTTTGGGAGTACTTCTTTCCTAATTGAAAAGCTTGATTAGCTATGTCACGAAGTCTTCCATTGAATTCAGCCACAGATTCGTCATCATTCATCCTAAGGTTTTCAAACTGAGAAGCCAAAATTTGAAGTTTAGAGGCTCTTACAGTGCTTGTCCCTTCATGTATGTTTTGAAGGATATCCCATGCTTCTTTAGCAATTTCGCAGGTAGAGATCAACTTGAACTGTTCTTCATCAACAGCAGTGAAAATTGCATTCAAGGCTTTAGAATTTCCCAGAGCCGCGCATTCTTCTTCAATACTCCAATCTTGGACAGACTTGAGAGATTCATTTCCCTTCTTGTCGTCAACTGTAGGAGGAGTCCAGCCTTCAACAGTGGCCACCCATGCCTTCTCATCAAGAGATTTGATAAACACGCGCATCCGTGACTTCCAATATGTATAATTGGTGCCAGTAAGAAGCGGAGGCCGAGTCACGGAAGCTCCTTCCTTCGTGTTCATGATTGACGTACTAAGACAGCAGAATCACACCCTCTTTGACTAGCAAAGAATGCGGATGACCTGCTCAGATACCAAATGAAATTAGTACGCAATCCTAATTATAGGGCACATAGAAATAATATCAAGCAACACATCATAACACAAGGTCGTTGGTAACGCAGTTCGGTGCGCACACCTACATCTGCGGGGCCCCGCCCAGAAAATCAAATTACTCCATTATATAGTATGTAGAATACAGACATCAAAACTGAAAGATATTAGAGGAAATACACTCCCCCTCAATACATGCTACACGAGTTGATCGCAATCAACTCCTTGGAGTAATTTGCGCAAGCTCCCCTTCCGAGCAAGATCCCCTTGCAGAACTCACCAAGATCAACTCCCTTGATCCTCTACAATGTAGATGTGAGCCTCCTCCCGGAGCTTTTTAGATCCCCTTTCACCAAAGACGATCAACGCTATCACAGCAGCCGCAGCAATCCTCCCCGTCACCTTGCTACAGTTTTTAGAGACCCTCTTCAAGATAGTTAAACTGTTAACAACAGCAGGAGCACAGGTAAAAAACCGCTGAGATTTTTCTCAACCAATCCAAGAGAAACTTCCGCAGCCAAGAGATCATGAAGCCAACCAGAACAATCTCAACAACTTAACACTCGGTTACAACATCTATAACCGACGGGATCTGCAAAATCCTTAAACCAAGAGTGGACCGAAGAACGAAGATCTGCATCCGTTCAAAAGATAAGAGAGAATCTCCAATAGCACCAAATGCATAACTGCAAGCCCTTTAGCTATAATAAGAAATCTTTGATGATAAGAACAGGTGATGAAGAACCAAATGTTGAACAAACACGTTCAACATTTTTCATAACATAATGTTTAACATTCCACCACGTTCAACATTGCACTTAACGTACTGTTTAACATTTCACCAGAGCCGTTGTGCCACAATAGACAAATAAAAAACTTAACAATTAGTATTATACATATATTTAAACTATGATATATAATATATAAAATGTCTATTCAAGTTAAAAAAATCGTATCTTGCATATAAACATGCATGCATATGAAAATAATATTTGATAAACAAAATAATAATTAAAGATTAATTTTTTTACATTAATACATGCAAACACAAGCATATAGAATTAATAATTGATATAAATTTCTTTTCATTAATTTAGAGATAGAGAAGCCTGAGAGTTAAAGAGAATAAAAGTTTTAAAAAGTGAGAGGCAATAAGAGAGAGAGAGAGAGGAGAGAGTCAGAAACATACGATGATTATAAACTTTATTTTTTTCCTTGACCTGAGCTGTTCAGGATAAGTTGTACACATGACAATGTATTAGCATAGGAAGCAAAAGTAAATCTAATATTAAACAAGTTTTATGGTAAATTCATTGTATGTAAACTGTACGTAAGAAATAAAAAATATATTCACTTAGACTGGAAGCCATAACATATGATGCCATAAGCAAATGCCTTAAACATTGGGGTATAAAGAAATGGTTAAACAATGCGAGATTTTTTTAAAATAAATGCTTATTGCATGCAAAATATGTAAGAAAAAGTTGTAAAATGCCAATGTATTAGCATAGGAAGCAAAAGTAAATCTAATATTAAACAAGTTTTATGGTAAATTCATTGTATGTAAACTGTACGTAAGAAATAAAAAAAATATTCACTTAGACTGGAAGCCATAACATATGATGCCATAAACAAATGCCTTAAACATTGGGGTATAAAGAAATGGTTAAACAACGCGAGATTTTTTTAAAATAAATGCGTATTGCATGCAAAATATGTAAGAAAATGTTGTAAAATGCCAATGTATTAGCATAGGAAGCAAAAGTAAATCTAATATTAAACAAGTTTTATGGTAAATTCATTGTATGTAAACTGTACGTAAGAAATAAAAAATATATTCACTTAGACTGGAAGCCATAACATATGATGCCATAAACAAATGCCTTAAACATTGGGGTATAAAGAAATGGTTAAACAACGTGAGATTTTTTTAAAATCAATGCTTATTGCATGCAAAATATGTAAGAAAAAGTTGTAAAATGCATTTTGCTGGGTATTGAACCCAGGACCTGCGGTCAACTACACCAACGACTCAACCAATAGGCTATGAAGAATTGATGTTGCTACTTTATAATTACATATTTTTTATTATGTTGCCCTGGGCAACTGCCAGGGCAATTCCCACATAGTTGGCAGAAAGGAGGTATTAGATCATGACAGTATGAAGATGGCAGCAGGATTCTTCACGGCTGCAACGGCTTTCAAAATTGATTTGCTTCAACTTGATTGATCAGCCCCCCCCCCAAAAGAAATGCCATGTGCATTTCCTTTCCACTTTCAATTTCACATGGAAATATGCAAATTCTTGTGTTGGTTACCCTGCAAAACAAAGCCCAAGATTTAAACAATTGTATAATAAAAACTTACCTTTTTATGTAGGCTTGTGAACTTCAATGGTGGAAGGGGTTAAGAGCAACTCCAACCCTTCTCTATAACTCCAAAATGGAGATTGAAGTTGCTCCAACCCATCTCCAAAATGGAGATAGGGATAGAGATTTGCAACAGTGCCCCTCCATATTTGGAGGGGCACTATTCACCCCTCCAAATCTCTAAACCTCTTATTAATGACAACTTAGACTTTAATTAAAATACTTATGATTATTTATAACTAATGTATTTTACGAATCACATGACCAAATTTAATAATTTTAGTACCGTTGAAAATATCTCAATTATACCTACAAAATGAGACCAATATTGGATATTTTTCGAGCAAATTTAAAATATTTACAATATAACAAGAAATACTAAATACTTAAAAAATAAAAAATGAACATTGAACAATAATATTATTTATAATTTTCTTTCATGCAGAAATAATATATTAGATTAACTCATTTTTAATGATAAATATTTTTCATTAGTAAAGCTTAAACAAAGAGAAAATAGGATTTGAAGATGGTGGGTTGGAGTTGCACATCCTCCAAAATGGCATCTTTTAGAGATATTCCATTTTGAAGGGGGGTTTTTAGAGATTTGGGTTGGAGTTGCTCTAAAGTAATGCAAGTAAAATCCTTCTCTCTCTTTTGATTTACATGTAACCCAAAAACAATCCAACACGTACTTGTCCTTTTGATGACTTGCAAAACAAAATAAGGCACAAGGAGAGTAATGAAATTAATCAAATAATATGAAGTTGATTACCTTTAGCACATGGGAAGTCAAGGTTTCGGCAGACTCCTTTTTTAGGGGATGCGTCAGTTTTTTTTTACTTTTTTTTTGCTTGCTTGGCGTTTTTCTATGGCCGGCTCTCTCTTCCTTTTTTTTGGAACCCTAGATGATGATAGCTTAAAAATATGTTATAAGCTAGTGTTTGCAATGGAGATGTGCACTGTGCGACTTGTTTTTTCAGTCATACACTCCTGTTTACGGGTGTTTTCTCACCGCTGCTTGTTGACCGTCGGCTGCGTGGTCAACGTGGTCAAGGGGCCGACTTGGGGGCCCTTGGGATTGCCGAGCCCGCGTGCTCTTGACGGGGGTAGAAGCGGGGTCGGGCGCAGACGGGGGGAGTCCCCGAGTTACGTCGGTCCTCTGTCTCCAGGGAGCTGAGGGGAAGCCTCGGCTCGGTGGATCGTGCTCGGCCCCAACTGGATCGCGCTCGACCTTGGCGGGATCGCGCTTGGCCTCGGTCGGATCCGCGTCGAGGGGTAGCCTCGGCGCCTTACTAGATGGTTGGTTCTCGAGCAGTCATCCACCTGACAACTGCGAGGGGTCGACCGCTCGACGCTGAGGGGTGGCCTCGGTGACCCGAACAGCTTCTTCCTGGACAGACGAGGAAACTCGTCAGGGAGGCCGGACCTAGGTTTCGGCCAAATCCCCTCCGATGCCTAAGTCAGATCAAGGTCTGAAAGGGTACTCGGCGGGGTGGATCCGGCTCGTAAGGAAGCCGGAACGTCGACCCAGACGGCGCGAGTTTGGGGAGAGGGAGGAATTGAAGTGGCGAATGCCTAAGTCGTTGATGGAGTACCTCTCTGTTGATTACCTGAGTCTCCGTCCCTTCTTCTGTTGCCTTGACCTTCCCCTTATAGGGCCTCTCGTGATTGTCCCACGTCCCGCCTCCTTTCACGTCCCCATGATCCGCCTTCGCCTCCTCCCACTCGTGCGTAGTGGAGGGGTGGCCTATTAACGGACCTGTTAATGGCCATTAAGGGGTTGCGGATTCTGAGTGGCAGTTAATCCGGCGGAATGGGGGCTAGTCGGGTGCCCCCAAGGGTGGAGTGGCTGGGCTTTCAGCCTCGTCCGTGGGCCCTTCTGGGCGGACCTGGCTTCCCTAGTGGGCGTCCTATTTGAGGCGGGGCCATGGGCCGTTGTGATTTGGGCTGGCCCAAATTAGTCGTAACAATTGCCCCCATCGCCCGGGCCGTTCGGCTTTTGTCGATTCGGCTTGGGTGATGTGACTCTTACATGATCCGATGGGTTCGTCAGTCGAGGCCTCGCCATTAAATGGATGCCATTATTACAGCTCCGTTTGAACTTCCGTCGGTGCAGTTTTCGAAGAATCGCCGCCGTCTTGATGTCACCACGTGCTCTCCCTTGACGGCTCAGATCCAACCATCGTCCTCAATATATATACCCTAATCCCACGAGCTCCAACTCTTTCGCGCTCATTCCTTCTTGATCTCCGTTCTGCCATCTTCTCCTTCTCGACTTCCAAGCTCTCATTAAGGTAATTCTCCTACTCTTTAACTCGGCCTATGGCCATGCTTAGAATAGGTGATACATGTCTTGGCGGTCCGACATCTAGTCCCGGTCGTGCCCACCCCCCGGGGCCCAAAACTTCTTCGCTGTTCCCGGGGGTCCTGGATAAGGGGAAAGGGAAACTTTTTCCGTATCCCGTTGGGGACGATGTGGCCCCGTCTTCCGCGTGATTAGGCATCCCTCCGTCGATCCTCCGGTCATCATCTATGGCCCCTTTTTTAGTCACTAGGGAAATCCGGGAGAGGTACTTATGTCACCCCTATGACGTCTGGATCCCCTTTGGAGATGAGCGGATTTGCTTCCCGCGGAGTAACGAGGTCGCCGTCTACGTCGAGATGTTCCCTCTGGGGCTCTGCTTCCCCCTCCACCCTTTCATCATTCGATTCACAGATTCCTTGAGAGTCGCCCTGTGCCAGCTGCAGCCATCCTCTGTTGCGGTGTTGACCGGGTTCATTATGCTCTGTATCGCTCATTGCCTGGAGCCGTCTCTCCCCCTCCTCTTTCACTTTTACCGGATCCAGACGGTTGGCCATGGATCTTGGCTGCACCTCCGGGCCCGTGCGGGGCGGGTGTGCCTGCTCGGTCTGCCCCATTGGTCAGGGAACTGGGACTCCAGCTTCGTTTTCGTCGTCTTTCACCGGGTTTCGGTGATCTTGACATGTTGGGGGAGTCCGCACCAAACCGACGGGGCGGTAGCCTTATCCGAGGCCGAGCGGGCCGCGGTCCGCCTCCTGTCGTCACTTTCTCTTGAGGAGAGGTCGGTCTGGCCTTTGCTGGATGACCTGCTTCTTAAGTGCACTCTGTGGTCCCCCGGTAGGTTGCCTCCCCTCCTTCCGTTTAACCTCTGGCTCACACTAATTTCGCTTCCTCTCGCAGGGATGGCTGTCCGTGAATTCACCCACGATGTTGATGAGCTTATTCGGCTGGGGTCTCGCCGAGGCCGTGGGAGTTCTTCTGGACGGGCGCCTCACCGCACTGTAGATGAAGAGTTGCGCCGGTCCGAGACTCCTTCGGGGAGGATTGAGGCCAAGTCTCCCCCCACGGGTCGCATCGGGTCCCCCGGAGGAGAGGTCACTTGGATCGACCCCCTCCCTGTTGAGGGTTCCGGATTGGCTTCTCGGTCGTCCACAGGCGGGAGTCGCAAGCGCTCCCCCCAGTTACCGCTGGCCCCAACGGGAAGAAGCCGCGGAAGAATGGCGGGGTGCGCCGCTTCTCCGGCTCCCTTCGTCGCGCCGACGGATCCCGGCAAGGCAATCGCGCTGACCGTTGCGGCCAACCCCGCTGCCCAAGCCGTCGTCACTCCCTCGGCTACCCCTTCAGTCTTGGGGGCTGGCTGCGTCCTGTCGAGCGCCTTAGCAGGCCCCGCTGATCCCCCCGGGGACTCGGTGTCCCTTGATATGGCCTTGGCGAATCGGCTGGCGGCGGATTCTGTCCTTCCGAGGGACCGTTCCCTCTTGGAGATGTCCCCCGTGGACATATTGTCGGACTCCCGGGTCTGTCATCTCCAACAGGTTCGAATTCCTATCTATTTCGGACAGTTGCCCTGCCCTTCGACCTTCCTTAGTATAACCCACCTCTCTTTTGTTTACAGGCTACCGCGATGGCTGTTGAGGCGCAACGCCGGGCGACCCGATTGAGAAACCTCGAGGACTCCTTAAATCGGGAGTGCGCGTGGGTTGGGGAGGCTGAGGTAGCCCTTCAAGGTGCCCGTATGGAAGCTCGGCAGCTACGTCGTCGTGCCGACGAGCTCGAGTCTCAGGTGCATGATCTCAAAAGGGATCTCGCCGATGCCCGAGACTCGGGCCGAGAAGCGGAGGAAAAGTTCCGGCGGGAGAGGGAGGATCTCTGGGGCCAACTCGTCGAGCTGCGTCGGAGGCTCTGTTTTGCTGAGGAAGCTGAGAAGGGCGTCGACACAGCCATAAGGCCGAGAATTGCTTCAGTCCTGAGGGAGGTCTTCGGGACCTATGAGGACCTCCTCGCCCCTCGCATAATGGAGGTCGTCAGGGAGTCATTCCGGCAGTTCACGGAGCTCGCCCGGGAGTCGCTCCCCCCTCCACCGGGACACACTGATCCCCTCTGCTCGGAGCAAGGCGAGGCCCCGGATGACGCTATCTCTCATGCCCCGGAACCCTGAAGAACCCTTGTACCCTGTCCCCCTTTTTCTTTTCTTGGGTGACAAATTTTGTTGTCAGCAATGGTGCTAAAGAGGATGTTGTTGAGTGATCTGTAACCGATACCCTTAATAAAATGATTTCTTCTAGTCAGTTTTTCTTGCGCCACTGGCCTCCGCTTCGGGGATTTTCCCCCCTTGAAATAACCTTCAACGTTCCTAGACCGGACGGGAATCGCCCCTTTTCTTTTCCGCCCGATCATCGTACGTCGCCCTCGTCTAGGGGTGTTGTCACGGGCTCGTCAGGCTTGGGACGTCATTCTTCCCGCCGATTCTGTCCGTCGGGGTGATCGTCCTCAGCCTGGCGAGCGGGTGGGTTACTCGGTCCGCGAGGGAGGTCATCCCTCGGCTTGTGGCTGGCCGTCATGCTCGTCGGCTGGGGGAGTTGAGCGCCTCATCCTCAATCACGTGGTCGCGGGTTCAATTCCAGGTGATTCGCTCGGCCCGCGGGAGAGAGTATCCCTTGGCTTATGACCGACCGTCCTGCCCGTCGGCTGGGGGAGTTGCCCCCAGCCTTATGAGCAGGCGGTTCGCTCGGTCCGCGGGGGAGAGTATCCCTTGGCTTATGTCCGGCAGTCGTGCCCGTCGGCTGGGGGAGTTGCCCCAGCCTTATAAGCGGGTTATTCGCTCGGTTCGCGGGGGAGAGTTTTCCTCAGCTTAGGACCGGCCGTCGTGCCCATCTGCTGGGGGAGTTGCCCCCAGCCTTACGAGCGGGCGAGTTTGCTCGGTCCGCGGGGGAGAGTATCCCTCGGTCCACGACCGACCGCCGTGCCCGTCTGCTGGGGGAGTTTCCCCCAGCCTTACGAGCGGGCGTTTCGCTCGGTCCACCGGGGAGAGTTTCCCTCGGCTTAGGACCGGCCGTCGTGCCCATCTGCTGGGGGAGTTGCCCCCAACCTTACAAGCGGGCGAATTGCTAGGTCCGCGGGGGAGAGTATCCCTCGGTCCACGATCGGCCACCGTGCCCGTCTGCTGGGGGAATTGCCCCCAGCCTTACGAGCGGGCGTTTCGCTCGGTCCGCGGGGGAGAGTATCCCTCGGCTTAGGACCGGCCGTCATGCCCATCTGCTGGTGGAGTTGCCCCCAGCCTTACGAACGGGCGAGTTGCTTGGTCCGTGGGGGAGAGTTTCCCTCGGATCCGCGGCCACACCGGCTCAGCTGGCCTATTCTCCGGTGAACGGCTTTCCGCCCCTCCCCACTCAATGGTTAATCGTGGTTGCCTTGATTGGGTCCTCCTATGCGTCCTGAATCGTCTGCTCAAAATAAGTGATTGAATCTTGATCACTCCTTATTTTACACCTTTTTTCCGCATGTTTGCATGCCATTTAGATCGCCCAAATCATGTTTTTCACGATATATCGACGATATTGCGATGCTTTTCACGATTTGTTGTTTTTGTCGCATTTCAGGTGATTTGGCGCGATTTGGAGTGATCTCGAGATGCGCTCACTCTAGACGGTCACCAACGACTTCCCGAGGGGTATTTTGCTGTTGGAGAGGAGCGGAAGAAGAACGGACGTCGCATGAGCGACGAGGAGGCCAAAATAAGCAGATTGGGCATTTTTTGTGTCCCACTCGGCCGAGTGGAGGAGCCACTCGGCCGACCAGCGAGACACTGCTCGGCCGACCAGAACAGACACGATTTACCTGTGCACTCAGCCGAGCACTGAAGACCACATCGGCCGAGTGACGACATCACGTCCGCCTGAGTGGCGCCCAGACGAAGCCCTCCAAAAACATCCAAGTTACTGTTTTTCGGCTGCCTGAACTTCAGAAGACCCACTCGGCCGAGTGGATAATCCCGACCGCCCGAGTACTATGAAGCCATCGGCCGAGTGACGACAACTCACTCGGCCGAGCCGCCCCCGAAGTAGAGACCCCTGAAAGCCCCGACTTACTGGAAAATTACAGGGTTTTCACTCGGCCGAGCGACTTTTGTCACTCGGCCGAGTGCGATGCGCTGCCTGTAGCGAAAACTGCGGAAAACAGGCTGTTCAGGGGTATTTTGGTCACAGTTTTTGGACGATTTTGAGGGCTATTTAAGCCCTGTTTTTACCCTAGTTTAGGGAGCCTCTCTCTTAGATTTTTTGCAGCTTTTTAGATTAGTTTTTAGCTTTATTCTTGTGATTGGAGAGGAGACAAAGATTGGAATTTTGTTGGATTAATTGAAGAACTCCATTGGTTTGCATCTCTTTTCCTTAAAAATTCTATTTTTATTGCTTATCTCAATATTGTGATGAATTCCATTGCCTATTTCAACGATTATTTTTGTGATCTTGCTATGATTTGTGAGTAGTCTCCACGTCTTGGGGCGTGGGGATGAACCCTACAAGCCCATTTTCATATTTGTGATAAATTGGTAGAAATTGTGCTAGAATTGTTATTAGGGATTAGATTGGGATCAATTTACTACGGATGGCTAGGTATTCATATCAATTGGGATTTGCAAGAGATTGGATCCCATTTTGATAGGAAACCCTAGAAATCCGAATTGGGTTGGATTCGGATTTTCGAAGTATCGGTTTGCAAGAGATTGGGCCGATACTAGGATTTCCGATTGCAATTCCATGCCGATACTCGTTTGCAAGAGATTGGACGGGTAGGAACTATCCCAATCTAGGTCATGGACCGAGTTTGCAAGAGATTGGGCTCGGTGCGCGACTGGACGATGATGTTGATCCTAATGCTAGCTTTCCTAGGCTAGGGTTTGCAAGAGATTGGACCCAAACCTAGGATAGCTATAGACCGGTAACAGCGCGAGAGCGTGAACTTGGTTCTACATTCAGTTGCAACTAGTTCATCCAAATTCTCATTCAAGCAATTTTGATACCGATAAACCGCATTTATGAAATACGGTGAGTAGCGGGGATTCCCCATTCCCTAGACGTTCTTTATTTGATTTGATATTTCCGCATTTTTGTCTGACGATTGTGACAGGATCGCCAAAGGCAAATTTCTCTCTTAAATAGCCAGGTTGATTGGAACAAGCACGGTCATTCGTCCTCCCTGTGTTCGATATCCCGCTCGCTGCTACACCGTGCACTTGCGGTAAAACTACAACCGTTCTTTTGGGTCACATCCCGGAGCGATCAAGTTTTTGGCGTCGTTGCCGGGGAGGAACGGTTTGATGGTGTTCGTCATCGACCACCCGGTTACTTCTATTTCTTTCTTTACTTTCTTCTGTTCGCACATTCTCCCTGTATTTTGCATAAGGTCTTTGCAGGAAGAATGGAGAATGCAATGTCAACAATAGAACTCAGTCAGGAAGACTATGACTCCTTCACGGACCTCCTTAAGGAGCTTGTCGATGAGGTCCACACTACCGGAGCTTTTGCTATCGACGTCAAGGACCCCGACGAACAACTGTTTGCTAGTTTCGTGATGGACCAGATCTCCCCGGAGGGGACTATCGGGGGTAATGTCAGAGTTGACGTGATCGACGACAAATTATATTTCGAAGACGGTGGAACAAGTGCTGAGGATCACTATACTTCGGAAGGATCTTTAGAGCAAACCAACGTTCAGGGAGTTACACCCCATGACACTTACCCTTGCTTCTATGAATCGTCTGATGTGTTTCTTGATTCCAGGGACGAACTGGAGCCGAGTGAAAGCTCTGACGAAGCTAGCACAGAATCGGAGAATGCTTATTTCGATGCATCATCCTCACTAAGTAGTGAGTCTGACTCTTCACAAGAGAGCGCGACACCTGAGCACGAGCTAGACCCGGATGGCAAGGAAGGAGCGAAACTCATGCGAGCCGATGAAGTAGAAGGAGAGGCGCCTCTTCAAGTAGAACTTAAACAATTACCTCCGAATCTAAGGTACGCCTTTTTGGGTAACAAATTAACTTTCCCGGTGATAGTTAACTCCCACCTAACGCCGGACCACCTTGAAAAACTCCTAGACGTTCTTAGGAGCCATAAAGATGTCATGGGATACACTATCTCCGATCTAAAAGGGATAAGCCCTAGGCTTTGCACGCATAGGATCCATTTGGAGGATACCGAAGCCACCTCCATAGAGCCTCAAAGGCGGTTAAACCCGAACATGAAGGAGGTGGTTAAAAAGGAAATCCTAAAATTGCTAGAAGCCGGTATAATTTACCCTATCTCTGACAGTAGATGGGTTAGCCCCGTTCACGTCGTCCCCAAGAAAGGGGGAATGACTGTCATAAAAAATGAAAAAGGTGAGCCAATATCTACGCGCACTGTCACGGGATGGCGAATGTGCATTGACTATAGGAAACTCAATAAAGCCACCCGAAAGGACCATTACCCATTGCCATTCATTGATCAAATGCTTGAACGCCTCGCAAACCATAAATACTTTTGCTATCTAGACGGGTATTCGGGTTTCTTCCAAATCCCTTTGCACGAAGATGACCAAGAAAAGACAACTTTCACTTGTCCCTATGGCACCTATGCCTACCGTAGGATGCCGTTTGGACTTTGTAATGCTCCCGCCACTTTTCAGAGGTGTATGACATCCATATTTTCCGATTACATTGAAAATATTATGGAAGTTTTTATGGATGATTTCTCGGTTTATGGAAGTGAGTTTGACTCCTGCTTGGAAAATCTCACTAAAGTCCTAAAAATGTGTCAACAAAACAATCTCACTCTCAATTGGGAGAAGTGTCACTTCATGGTCACGGAAGGTATAGTTCTCGAACATCTTGTTTCCTCAAGAGGAATTGAGGTAGATAAAGCAAAGATTGAGGTAATCGAAAAACTTCCTCCTCCTATTAATGTCAAGGGCATTAGAGGCTTTCTTGGTCACGCGGGGTTCTACCGCCACTTCATCAAGGATTTCGCCTCGATCGCCCGACCGCTTACTTCCTTGCTCGCTAAAGATATTCCTTTTGATTTTTCAGGAGAATGCTTGCAAGCCTTCAACACCTTGAAGGAAGCGCTAGTCTTTGCGCCCATCATACAACCACCGGATTGGAGCCTTCCTTTTGAGCTAATGTGTGATGCTAGCGACCAAGCCATTGGAGTGGTATTGGGACAAAGAAAAGATAGGAAGCTTCATGCGATATACTATGCGAGCAAGACATTGGATGACGCGCAGAGAAACTACACAACTACCGAAAAGGAGCTTCTAGCGGTCGTCTATTCCATAGAGAAATTTCGCTCCTACCTTCTCGGTTCCAAGGTGATTGTCCACACCGACCATGCGGCATTGAAGTATCTTTTAAACAAGAAGGAGGCCAAACCTCGGTTGATTAGGTGGATACTCTTGTTGCAAGAATTCGACTTAGAGATCAGAGATAAGAAGGGTACGGACAACGTCGTGGCGGATCATTTATCTAGGCTCATTCGCGACAAGGAGGACGAGAGTTTGCCTATCGACGACACATTCGTGGATGAGAGGCTATATGCCGTAAGGACCGGTGAAGTACCTTGGTACGCGGACTTCGTCAACTACTTGGCTTGTGGAATCAAACCGCATGGGATGTCTACGCAACAAAGGAGGAGATTTCTGCATGAGTTCCGTAGCTATTTTTGGGAAGATCCCTACCTTTTCAAGATATGCAAAGATAGTGTCATTCGTAGGTGTGTTTCTAAAGAGGAGGCGACATCCATCATTTTGCATTGCCATGGTCTACCATGCGGAGGACATCATGCCGCCTCTAAAACCACCGCTAAGATTTTGCAGAGCGGATTCTTCTGGCCTACAATGTTTAAAGACACCCACGCTTTTGTGAAGGGTTGCGATAGATGCCAACGGACCGGGAATATCTCCAAGCGCAATGAGATGCCGATGAGACCCATCCAAGAAATTGAGCTTTTTGATTGTTGGGGAGTAGACTTCATGGGGCCATTCCCGTCGAGCAATGGTAACAAGTACATCCTATTGGCCGTTGACTATGTCTCCAAATGGGTGGAAGCAATTGCCACCCCTACCAATGATGCAAGAGTCGTCTCCAAGTTCTTTAAGCAAAATATCTTCCCGCGCTTTGGAGTGCCGTTTACCTTGATAAGCGACGGGGGAAGCCACTTCATAGAGAACAAGTTTGAAGCCATGCTAAAGAAGTACGGGGTAAATCATAGAGTTGGCATGGCATATCACCCCCAGACAAGCGGCCAAGTGGAAGTCTCAAATAGAGAAATCAAGCAAATTCTCGAAAAGACGGTGGATCGATCTAGAAAGGATTGGTCAATGAAACTAAACGACGCTCTATGGGCATATCGCACGGCCTTCCGCACTCCCATAGGTACCACACCGTTCCGGCTCGTTTATGGGAAAGCTTGCCACTTACCCGTAGAGTTGGAGCACCGCGCATATTGGGCCATCAAAACCTTTAACTATGATTACAAGAGTGCGGCGGTGAGGCGACTCTTGGACATCAACGAGCTTGATGAGATAAGAAGAGACGCCTACGAAAGCTCAAGAATTTACAAGGAAAGGACCAAGATTTTCCACGATGCCCGCATAACCGTCACGGACTTCAAGGTAGGAGACAAGGTCTTGCTCTACAATTCCCGGCTCCGACTATTTCCCGGTAAGTTGAGGTCACGTTGGTCGGGACCTTTCACCATCAAGCACATACAACCGGGAGGAGCTTTCGAGTTGGTAAGCAAGGACGGTGCCACATTCAAAGTAAATGGTCAAAGGCTCAAGCACTATTCCGAGGGAATCCCGACGTGGGAAACCAATAGAGTATATTTGCTTAAGGAGAGATCGGATGATCTCTCGGACCTCCTTGATGAGGTGATAGAGGAGGCGATCCCCCACTCAATTGGCTCTCTTTTTGACGAAGATTTAAAGGAAGGCCCGGATTTAGGCCAAGATGAGAAGATAGATGATTCCCCCGACCTCTCCGCTGAAAATGATGAAGGCGACGCTGATGTCGCAAGGATTCGAGAGCTCTGCAAGCTCTCGAAATTGGAGTCTCCGAAGAAAGCTCCACCGACACAGAGATCGGCGTCACCGGTAAAGCCGTTGACCGGAGCAAATGCTAGCTTGGGGGAGCCTCCCCCCAACACTATTCGAGACGGGAGACCACCGCGGGAGAACACGCCGACACGTCCAAATCCAAGCGCGCTCCCCGGAAAGTTTGATGGGTGCATCTCATATGCGCCAAACATCCCGCATTGATTGAAAATTATAGGGGGTCGAGCTCACAACCTTAAACGAGCGCTTGTCGGGAGGCAACCCGACGGTTTTTGCTTTATTTTCACTTTTTCTTTATTTCCGTTTTAGAAATTTTTAGTGTTTTGAGTCGTTCGCCCAAAAATTTTGTGATAACGGGTCCTATTTTTCTTGACAGGAGAGGAGATAGGTAGATCCATCATGAGGAGGATGAACGAGACGACTGGGAGCGCCCCAAGAAGGCGCTCGACGCTTAGGAGGAAGATGGAATCGACTGGAGGAAGAAAGACGGAGTTTAGAGCCCAAACGTAGACAAACAACAGAACACAAGACTCACTCGGCCGAGCATACTAGTCACTCGGCCGAGTACAAAAGTTCGTCCGGCCGAGCCGCTCACGAACGAGGGAAGTCTGCTGTACCCAACCCTCTGTTTATTTTCCTTATTCCAATATAAGTGCTACTCGGCCGAGTATATATATTCACTCGGCCGAGTAAAACGGATACCCTCCTAGAGCGAGTCTTGCCGAGTAGCTTGAGTCACTCGGCCGAATGGACTTACTCCACTCGGCCGAGGCTGGCAAGGCCACTCGGCCGATGCGTAAGCGGGGAGGAATTTTCTATTGACCTTACTCGGCCGAGTGACCTAGTCACTCGGTCGAGTCGTAACTTCTGCTATAAAAGGGGCCGCGGGGGGGCGCATTTTTCGAAACGAGCGAAGCCCAAACGGCCCGACTTTTCGACTCCCCCAGCGCCCGAACCCCTCCCCCACTCGCCCGATCCTTCGACCCGCGCCGCCGCTCGGCCAGCCACCGCCGGCCGAC